>JAQKPX010000002.1:6587250-6602213 GCA_030068255.1 Clarias angolensis | reverse complement strand
AAAAATTAAATTTGGTTTACGAGTGTTTTGGAATACGAGCCGCTTCCGGAACGAATTATGCTCGTAATCCAAAGTTCTACTGTATATATTTGTAAGATGTAAAACATAAATGTCTATGTTTTTTGTGTTAGTCCAATTTTATTTTATTTTATTTTTATTATAACAGCTCAAGGAGCAACATGTTTGTGTACTTTCTAAAGATTTTAGTTTTTGAATGAAGGGCTGGAAATGAATGCTTTTCTTGTTTTTCATCCGCTTCATCGATTAATAGGGGGGAAAAAAAATAATCGACAGATTAATTGATTATTAAAATAATCGTTAGTTGCAGCCCTAACTTATACCAAAGAAAACACTCTTGCAGGAATTACAGTACATTTAAGGGGTAACATCTGTATTTTACAGTATACGGGTTTACCTCTACATCCTTTTTAAATATTTTTTTTTTTAAGGGTAATGTATTAAGATGAGTTTGAAATAAAATTAAAGTGTTTAGGGTTTAAACTATAAAAATAGGCGTTTATATATATTTTCTTTTGACCACATCCAAAATGCAAGTTTTTTTTCACGATTCCCGGTTGCTTTAAGATCGTAACCCCCTTCCAACTTCGGGGGTCGACTGTATTATCTACGTATATATGGAGAGGTTGGACACGCCTGCACAGCCCAGCTAAAGGGTGGCGAGCTACGATCGCACGGATTTGAATGAATTTGTGTAGTAGTTCATGCAAAACACCCACAAGAACGTGGCTTCTCTTTTGCAGTCTGTTTTCTCTCAAGGGTTTTTAAGCACATTGGCAAATTAAAGTTGTGTAAAGCTGCTTTGTGATAATGTTGATCATCTACACAAATCTGCTACACAAATAAATTTGAATAGAATCAAGGGAAATTTACAAACAGGCACGTTTCTACTGCAAAAAAATAAAAAATAAAAACCCTCTTCGGCGCACTTTTCCTAAATGATAAAGGATACGTGACTCCGGAGTGTACTCTGTCCAGATGTTCGGTGTGATACAGGATGTACAGGAGGCTGAAGCCGAACACTCCCATTATGTGTGTTGTGAGAGACAAAAGGAACAGGAAGAAATAGCGGTAGTTCCGCCTCCCGATGCAGTTATTCACCCACGGGCAGTGATGGTCAAACTCCTGAAATCAGAAGAGATGTTAAAGAGAGATTCAAAACAAACGTACCTACATAGGATGCAGAGAAAGTGTGTGTGTTTGTGTGTGTGCGTTTGTGTGTGTACCTCGACGCAGTTGTCACACACGGAGCAGTGCGAGCATCGCGGTGGTCTGTAAAAGCGGCACGTGGAACACCATTTCATGCGCACCTGAATGCCCCTCACCTCCACCGTCTTATAGAGAGGAGCCCGGAAATCGTCCTCCTTATCTTCATCTTCCTCCGCTGCACAGATATAAAGAAGCAACCAAGAAACAGTGAATTTTATAAATTTAATTCATTCATTAAAAGTAAGAAAATCTGGTGGGTCTCCTGGGTGGGTGGGGGCATTTATTTTTGCTTATGGAATGGTTAAATGAGTATATGGCTGCTACGGCTATGGTGAAATCTGCAGCATTTTCTTTAATAAACAATTGTCAAATATTTGTTGTGTACGAGAAATATCATCAGAATCATAATAATCGTTGAAAATTATCCGCACTATGGTTATATTAAAACTATATTAAAACACCTCATCAGCGCTTTCTGTTTAAGGCTACCGTTTCTCCAGTCACTGCTGTGCAGGTGTGAAAGTAGTACATCAGTTCACTTGTAACTTTGCACGAAAGAACAGCAGCGTGCAGCGATTCTTTTCTTCTTCTTTTTCTTTTTTTGTGGTCTGAGGGTGTGCCCGGTGCCGTTACTTATCAAAGACTTATCAAAGGCAGTACGCAGAAAGCGTTTGTGTATCTGCAAACAAAATTTGGAGCGATACTCTGAAGAAGGTGAAAGTTTCTTAAAGAGAATCGTTACTGGTGACGAGACACGGATTCATCACTACGAGCCTGAGAGTAAACGGCAGAGGAACGGAAACATCCTCAATCGCAGAAACGAGAAAAGGTTCAAAAATCGACCATCAGCTGGAAATCAGTGCATCATTGCTTTAGGGTTTTCTGGGATTCTCATCTCAAGAACCGGGATTGGAACATCATCATGAAAAAAAAAGGTTCAACAATCAACAGCGGCGCCTTTGTAGCTCGCAGCTCAGCTGAAAAGATTTTTTTACTGAGGGGACATAATAGCACGAAAGCAAGAAGATTATGAAAAAAAAAATATTTTCTAAAAGTTCAAATAAATTCTACAGCTGTATATATTTATGCCATTTGGCAGAGACCCTTCCTTAGCAAGTTACATTTGATCTCATTATTCATCTAATGAATAGGTTCAGGGGTTTGAACCTAGAACCTTCTGATTAACAGTCCAGTAACTCAATTTCTTTAACCTGTCATAGGTTATTTTTCCTATAGTTGCACACCCCCAAATGTCTTATTCCCTACTCAACACTTAATTCCAGAACGTTCTGATCTACATATTTCACAAACATATGCGTGTGCACCTCTGGGGAAGATGCCCGGGTCCATAAATGTAGCCATGCAAAAGTTGGCCAGGGTGAAGAGGAAGACCACGATGTTGTAGACGGGAATGGAAGAAGAGAAATGTTCAGCCAGCCAAGGACATCTACGATCAGAAAGAGAGAGAGAGAGAGAGGGACAGGGAGAATGGTAAAGACACTACGATCGCACTTTTTCCACAGACCACACACACAGACCGACAGAGACGTCAAAAGACTTACGTGAAGCACAGGAAAAGAGTCGTGGCCCCGACGAGGAAGGCTGTCGCTGCGGACACGGGCACATAGCGGCTGGGACGGAATCGCCGGGAAGGGGAGGGGTCTCCGAGAGCCCCACCCACACTGACACCCGCAGGCATTGGGGAGAAAACACACAAAAAAAAGGCTAAAAGCGCATGCAGGGGGTCAGAGAACGAGCGCTCGCCGTCCGCTTGTGGAGGAGCTACGGGAGGAAAGTACTGTCATAACGATGATAATACGCGCGTTATAAATCATATATCCAAATGTAAAAAGTAAAAAAAAATAAAAAATAGCCTCGGAAATGATGAAACACTCTGATGAACACAGCGCAGGTGTTTGTGTGTGTGTGTGCTTATACATAAAAATACATTTATACAGTTTATGATCTTGATCACGATAAAATAGATTTATAGTTTCGTCTGAAAAATATACATTTATATGGCTTGAAGGTGGTACGATTTTGGCAGAAATAATAATAATAATAAAAAAAGAATAAAATCAAGTGAAAGCTCTTTTAGTGCAAATCGCTTCTAAGCCCTGTGTTTCAGCGATCGGAGAGGCTGAGGAGAAACAGCAGCAAACAAAGCAGTCACTGGTGCAAAACAGTACTCTTTCTCAAGAACAAGGCATACGTTTCACAGGACGCTCATAAAAACGTGTGAGTCAAACACGAGGTCACCCCCGCCCCCTCCAAAGAAAAAGAAGGAAGAAGAAAAAAAAAAAAAAAACAGAAAGAAAGAAAACTCAATAAGGAACAATGGAGGGTTGCGTGGAAATGATGAGTCAAAGTGAACAGGAAACGAAATCTGCCTCTTCTGGAGCAGGAGCCCCGGTGTCCCCCGCTGGGATGGTTCGTCTAATAAAAGATTGCAATTATGAAAAAAATGAAGGATAAAAACGGCGCTCTTGTGATCTTCCGGCTCATACTTCTGAACCTAACTCATCCCAGGAGGAAGAAAACAGTCTCTCGTGTAGAAATCTTGCAAACTCGTCAGTATTTCCGAATCCATACGAAGATGCGAAGGTCTGGAGTCTTTCAGAGGGTCGGACGTCCGCACGTGACTCCCTCGCCTGCGTGCGTTTCCACCAGGGCGAGCGCACACGTCATAGTGCTCGTCTGAGTCCAAGAACATTTTGGCTCTGTTTTGTAACCCATCAGGCCCCTTTGTTTTTGTTTCTTTTTTATTTTGTTTTACAGGAAACAAAAACCTATGGAGTTTTTTATGATGAGCATTTCCGGAGTTCTACTCAGTTTTCCTCAGGTCCTACGTGCAGGTCACAGGTTCAACCTGTAAAAAAAAAAAGAAGAAAGAATACTACATGTTAACAACATTTATTAGCACAGGTACGGAATAAAAAGCCTGGCAGTGTGTTATAGTGACAATAATAATACAAAGCATGGAAACCTCTACCGTTTGGAAGTCATTTATTTTGCTACTATCTGCGCCTGCGAATTTAACTGCACACTCATAAGCGCGTTTTTAAAAAATGTACAGCGCCATCTGTTGAATTTTGGAATTTTTAAGAATTTTTACATTATTTATTTATTAAGTAGATTTCATAAATATATTAAGAATATTGAAGATATTTAAAAATGTACAGCGCCATCTGTTGAATTTTGAGATGAAATTATTTTTTTCAGGGTCAATTTTAGTTTTTTATGATATAAGGGTGTTTTATATTTAAATTTCACAGTAGCTGATATGTTACCTCAAGCTCGGCCAAATACACCTGTGAATGAAAACCGGACTGAAATTCGTTCAGTAGTTTTAACGTGATGCGAACACAAACAAACAGACACAGAAATTCCAAAAACCGTCTTGATGTGTTCCATCACTCATCTTACGACTTCCCTAAATAATTTTTCCGCAAATATCTTCAATGTACTGTACAGACACGGCAACTTTACAGTTTTATTATATGTATAGATAGATAACATATAATATGTGATCTACATCAGAAAGTAATACTAGTAAAAATAATACTCTACGTAATAATCTATCACATAAATTAGAGACAGCACTACTGTCACGGATCTCCAATCTACAAATGACGATTTAAGACCTACAGTATTTGTTCCTTCAATATTTGGGTTGATCCAACACACACACACACACACACACACACCAAAAAAAAAAAAAAAAACATTGCAAGAGTGTTGTACTGATGGTATTTAGATAGTAACCCAGTGAAAGGATCTGTCCAATGACGGAGAAACTTTAAAGCACTTTTATAAGTCGCTCTGGATAACAGCAGCTAAATGTATCAACACCTTCAACATTAAATTCAACAGTACGGTGCTATAATCAAAACAAACTCCACTGTTTATTTGGTGCTCAAAAAACTGTCGGAAGAATTTCGCAACTTATATGAGAAAGGCGCAGCCCTGTTGACCGTGAGTGTGTGTGTGTGTATATGTGTGTATATATACACACAACATGTTGAAACCTGATTATTCGCCTCCTTCCTGCTGTCACATCTGACTCATCAGAGAAAGGGTGTGACCATGAGACATCCTGAGACTGCGGTAATGTCATTCATCTTGATGTAGCGGCGCATTCCTTATCATCAGCTATATCGCTTATCAAACAAACCTTCAGGTTATACGGCTCATGTCATCTACTTGACACCGTCAGGGACGAACTGATTGTGGGTGACAACAACTGTTGCTAAAAGCGTTTACAAATGAAATCAAATTGAATCGCGTTAAATAGTTTACTCACTGGAAGATTCCGCGCTATCCGCCCTCTTCTGTATACCTGAGATGTTGGCTAGTTTTGCTTCGATTATCAAGGAGAAAAGATCCATCACCACTAATGACTAAAGAACTCCTTTTTTTTTTTTTTTTTAAATCATGTCCGATCAGATCAGGGTAAAGTACGGGTGTAACGTTACAAATGTTTGTACCGGACCGTTTGGTACAGGACGTTCACTTCACTGTGTGTCATGATCACAAGTTTTAAAGAAGCAAAAGACAGATATATGCTTTTCTGTAAGGTTCTTACAAGTTCAAGAAATTATGGCTGGTTTGCCCAAATATACAAGTTGTACAAGTTTCTAAAATAAGTTCATAATAAATTAAAAGAAATTTCATGTCTTTTTTCCTGGCTTCAACGAATGGAAAACGTCCTGAAACGTGACTTCAAAAAGAATGGACGTACCAAAGCAGGACTTTTTTTGCTTCACACACCTAGTATAAAGCACAAACAAAGTTTCATCATCATTGTGTTTTGGTTGTACACAAAGAAAGAAGTAAATCAACCCTCACTACTTTATGATGAAATGTCTACACCAAACTATATTATGACCTCTTTTGGAATATCCCCATTTTTAAGCTGCACCTTGTTGGTCAATGGTTCAGTTTTCAATTTAGTATTGATTCAAGCTTAAAATTAATTATTTTTCTTTTTTTTAACAAATTCTTTACATATGTTAAATGGTCAGAAATTAATAAGTTCCTCGAAAATAGCCTATAACACAATGTTTCCAGAAAATACAATACGAAACGTTTAAATCTTCTGCAAGTAATCGCATTTTGCAAGAGAATCGCTTCAATGGTAATCAGATACTTTTAGCAGTTTAAAGTCCAAAAACAAGTGGCACTGTGGCGTAGTGGTTAGCACTGTGTCCTCAGACCTACAAGGTTGAGGGTTCGATTCCCCGCCTCAGGTCTGTCTGTGTGGAGTTTGTTATTGGTGAGTTTACTTCCAATTCCCAAATTGCCCATTGTGTGTGTGCGTGCGCTGCGATGGACTGGAACCCAGTCCTGAAGGAACGCAGATTTCCGAGTAGATTAATGTATGTTTATTCTTCCTGCTGGAAGTTTAAAACCAAATTGTTTCATATGCTCCAAAAACATGGCGATAATAAAAACAAGTAATTGAGAACCTCAAATTTGAAAACCTGCGCGGATCGGAGGATCTGCTGTGGCCACAAAACTAACAGCTCAATAAATATTAATGAAATGCTATGGTAATTTTATAAAGACAGAAAGAGAGAAAGCGCGAGTGAGAGACAGGAAGGGATCCTAACACAAGCATGAAATTCATACCGCAGCTTGACGAACATTTTATTAACTGATCCTTACTTCTTAAATTTTAACTCAGTACTCTTATTGTACAGGATAAAACAGTACAGAGCATGAATTAATGAATGAATGGATGAATAAATAAGAGTTAAACACCTGTAAGAAATATTACAGTGGGGCAAAAAATATTTAGTCAGCCACCAATTCTGCAAGTTCTCCCACTTAAAAAGATGAGGGAGGCCTGTAATTTTCAATATAATAACTAAATAAATTCTTGCAAATAAATCTTTAAGAATGCTACTGGATGTAATTAGAAACGGCCAAATTTACCTGAATCAAATTGGCGGGCTATTTACGGTTCATTACTCTACTTTAAGCATGCCTATGAGTTATTATATAAGAGTATATTTATATATACTCTTATATAAACCAAACTATACTTCTGAAAATGGTAGAAAAGAGGCTGTCAAAATTTCTAGCTCCGCTGTCAGATGGAACAATCGAAAAATTTTAAATCTAAATTTATAAATAAATAAATAAATAAATAAATACACACATACTACCCAGGGCTTGACATTGGCACCCGCCCACCCGCCAAATGCGGGTGAAATTCGGCTGTGGCGGGTAATAACTTTAGTCTNNNGTGTGAGAGAGACACTTCTCAGACAGTGAAAGTGAAATCAGGTTTGTTTCCACTTTAAGGAAACACTGAAGAAACTGATCCTTTAAGCTGACAAGTCGTAAAGAATGGCCACTTTAATATAAGAATAATTAATAAAAGTTTAAATCTATGACACGATGGTGTTAATAAATGGTTTATGGTTCTGAAGTCCAGCGAGATAATCTTCATAAACAAATCCCCATAGTGCTGAAAACAAAGCTTCTTTCAAATTGAACGCATTTACAAAACAATTAAATATTCGTACCGAGGTTATTTTGGATGTAAAATAAAACAATAATAATAAACTTATCAGAAACACACAAATAAAGAGAGAAAGAGAGAGAGCAAAAAGTTTGTCGGCTCATAGCGGCCCGTCGAACTAACAAGCTAACTGTTAGCTAGCTCGGACATTTCTGAAGAGAAATCCTGTGGAGAATAAAACAAACAAACACGCAAGAAAATGTCGTAAAGAAATAATGAAACTATTTATCTTACTGTCACGACGTGTCGAGCAGGTCTTTATTCTGAGGAAAGTCTTTATATCGTAAGGTTTTTCACGCTAGGCCAGTGTTAGCTAGTTTTGTTATTTTCTTAGCCAGCTAGTTTTAGCGACTGACTGACAGATGGAGGATTAAATCCTCTCCGGGTTTTTCATCCGTGTAGTAAAGCAGCTTAGGCTTGAGCAGGTCTCCGAAGTGTTCTCTACACGTCAGCTCGGACGTTACGTGTAAACATAAAGCGTGTTAAATACCAGGTTAGTCCAGAGAATTAGCCGGTTAGCTCAGGTTTCAGCCCGAGGAGAGAGAGAGAGAAACTTAGCGCTTCTCCTGAGCAGCCTGTCCGGCTCAATAAGCGTCATAAAGGGTTTATTAACCTACCTGTGTGCTGTGTGAGAGGGAACACAGGGTGAAAACACTCCAGTGTGTGTGTGTGTGTGTGTGTGTGAGATATGTGTCTCTGAAGCCCTCTCTCTCTGTCACTTCCCATCGGCTCAGGTGTGTAAACTTAACTCATCACACACACACACGCCCATCATGTTACAGAAACAGAAACAAACACACACACACACACATATAATGAATGAATAAAACCCCAAATCTCTATAAGACACACCAGCTTTTATTATTAAACACAACTCTGTTGTCACAGTTAAAGAGATACAGAATCTGGTCTTAAATTTATTATTTCACATAAAACACTGCAAATTTCAACACCATTATGACAAACATTTGCTTATAACATAAAATATGTACGCATTTTTCCTCACAAGCAAGGAACCGAAAGTGAGGGAAGAAAATAGGAAGAGGAAAACAGTGGGACAAGAAAGAAAGACAGAAAAAAAAGAAATAAAGAGACAGAAATAAAGTTTAAAGAGAAAGAAAGAGATAAGGTTAAAAATAGAAAAAAAAGAAAGGGGAAGAAGGAAAGAGAAATAAGGAAAACAAGAAAAAAGAAGAATGAGAATTAAACCAGGGCAGCAGAAAGGTAAAATCACCTCTCTCAGAAACGAGAAATAATGAAATAAAAAAAGAAGAATGAGAATTAACCAGGGTAGCACAGTGGTTTAGTAGTTAGCACTTTCGTCTTGCACCTCCAGTGTCCGGGTTCGATTCCCGCCTCTGTAAGTATGGAGTTTGCATGTTCTCCCTGTGCTTGGTGGGTTTCCTTCCACAATCCAAAAGACATGCAGATTGGGCTAATTTGTGTTCTAAAATTGCCCTTAATGTGTGAACAAGTGTGTGAATGTGTATGTGTGTGTGCCCTGTGATGGATTGGCACCCAGTCCAGGGTGTACCCCGCCTCGTGCCCCAAGTCAGTTTTTTTCTGGAATAGGTTCCAGGCCTCTGTATACCCTGTATACAGGATAATGTGGTGTAGATGATGAGTACGAGAGAATTAACCAATGGAATTGGGGAAGGAATCAAAGAAAGAAAGAAAGGAAAAGAAAATCTGAAATTCTGGAAAGAAAAAAAAGAAGAAGAAAGTGAACTGAAGCAAAACCTTACAGGAACTGAAAGAAATTGGATGAAGAAATGAAATAATGAGATGACGAGAAAAAAAAAAAAGAAAAAATTATGAAAGAAATAGGAGAGACAAAAAGAAGAGGGATTTAAAAAAGTAAGTTAAGTGAGAAAGAAAAGAAGGGTCAATAATGTGAGAACAAATGAATATGAAAAACTAAAGGGATGTATATAAAAAAAAAAAGAACTGAGTCAGATGGAAAAAAAAATGCAGCAAAAGCAGAACGAGCATGAGAGGAAAAAGAGCGAGAGAGACCAATAAAATGAGAGGAATAAAAATAAACCTGAGGAAGAGCAAACAATGTGATGAGACATAAGTAACACAAGGACATGGTGAGATCTCCATCCGCTGATCACACTTCAGTTCATGTACAATCTCTCGCCATTTCCACATTCCTGTTTTTCCCCAGCATGTCCACCTCTCTACTCGTCCACACCCTACCAATGTTCATTTAAGGTCTATGAAGCGAATGTCCATGATGAGGAGCGTGTGGCGAGGGAGCGGTCTGGGTGCCGGAGCGAGTACAGTCATCACCTGAGCCTGAGTGTCCACGGCCGTAACCACGATGAAGCCGCAAACCGGACTCTCTAAAATCCCCCTGCTGCGGTTCTCTCCTCCCTCGGTGTCGTCCTCCGCGCAGCTGACGCTCAGCACGTGGTGGGTCAGGTCCCGGCCCGGGCTCACGGGAACCAGCTTCAGCTGCGTGTCATCCTGCGACATGCCCAGAGGCAGGCACGAGTCCGGAATGGAGGGCGCCCCGATCTTGTAGATGCGCACGTCCGAGAAGCGCACATCGAAAGCATGCGGGTAGAACGTGCAGCCCCGGAAGCCATAGAAATACTCGCGGATCCTATCGTCGCGTGTCTCTCGTCTGCAGTCCTTGGAGCGCTCGACCACGCCGCCAGACTTGGGTAGCAGCACTACGCGGACGAAGTGCGGCAGATCCCGTTTGAGCTCATTGTAAAGGCGTTCCTGATCGAGGACCAGCACCACATCCACCTGGAATGCTGACGCGCAGTGGACCAGCGCCTGGTATCCTGAGCCTTTCACCCAGCCGCACGTGTTGATGATGCAGCCTCCGACGCTGGCCTTCCGGTTCACCTCACAGCGCTGAGAGAACACCTCCGCCAGACAGGACGTCAGCTACATGCACACACAGACACAGAGAGAGAGAGAGAGAGAGAGATAGAGAGAGAGAGTATTTAGAGGGATAAAATATTACGTTTTTTAAACTTTCATTTCAGTGTGCTACTACAAGATAGATTAGAAAAGTAAAGCTATATGCTATAGAGAAAATGCAAGGGCTACGTCCACTTCATTTATTATTTAGCTAATCTTTTACTAAAGTTGCATGTAAGAAATGTTTTATGATTTATTTGCATTTAATAATGCCAAACAAAAAAGATCAAATACACAGACAGCTGGGAGCATGAAATTAACAAGAAGTGTAAAGGATGAAAGGTATCTGCTGGCTTTATGTCCTGCTCACTTACTTAGAATTACATATTATACCAATACATACAGTCAAGCCCGAAATTATTCATACCCCAGGCAAATTCTGACTTAAAGTCACTTTTATTCGACCAGCAAGTTGTTTTTTGACTGGAAATGACAAATGCTTCACCCAAAAGATAAGACGATGTACAAAAGGCATCATTGTGGAAAAAAAATATTTCCCAGCTTTTATTTACATTTGAACAAAAAGTGGCATGTCCAAAATTATTCTTGTACATCGTCTTATTATCTTTTGGGAGAAGCCTGTGTCAAGTCCGGTCAAAAAAAAAAAAAAAAAACTTGCTGGTTCAATAAAAGTAACTAAGTCAGAATTTGCCTGGGGTATGACTAATTTCGGGCTTGACGGTATGTCATGCTGTTCTTTGCATAATTATTACTACCATAAATACAACTGCACATCAAGATTGCACTGCATTTCACTTATTACTATTATTCACTTATGCCTTTTTTATTTGAATTAATATAAAAATTAGTATATACTTTTATACATACAATCTTACAAACAATATATCCTCCATCGACAGACTAGCCCAGACTATTTATTTATTTATGTTTTTTTTTTGTCATAATTAAATGATCAGTTGTCTAAATTAATGTTATTATGTTGGCTCACTTTGTTTACTTGTGATAATCTTTAATTATGCTCTCTATGATAATTTTAGACCCTGACCGGGTAAACTAGCACGAGGAGTTGTTTTTGTTAGAGCCTTACTAAAAAAAAAAAAAAAAAAAAAGCACTTATCCAGTTTTCCTGGATAAGGGCATTTGTAAATGTAATACAAATACTTAAGCCATTTAAACTACAGTTTATCGCAGATATCCGTCTTCACCTTGTTATAGAGCTTGATATTGGTCCCTGGGGTCGTGGAGCCGAAGTGGAAGACTAGAGGAGCCTGCACGGAGAAGCCTTCCTCGACATCTGCCGGACGCTCAATGTACAGCGCTGACATCGTCCCTGGGACGGACACCTGAAAAGTTAAGTGGAAAAAAATTAGCTCTTGTCTTATTAAACTATCATAATTGACTTCATAAATTATAAACCTCCTGGGTCATATTCTCTTACGCTGCTTTGGCCGACGTCCAGCTCTACGAGCGTGGGCCTCCTGCCCAGCCTCACCGCGTAGTTCAGCAGCAGACGACACACTGTGGACTTCCCCACGTCGGTGGGCCCCACCACCATGACCTAAACACAAATGCACAGAGTGACTAATAGAATCCTCGTCTGTAAGTATCACGCGGAAAAATGAGACGTGAGTGGTGACATACCCTCGGCCCTCTCTCGTTGTCTCGCTCGGCCTGCCGTCTCATTTGCTCCAGCGCAGCGTGTGTGTTAAGATACAACAGCATAGGGGTGTCTTTGGAGACATAAGCCACCTGCATAGACATAAAGAGAGATAAAGTATATCAAGTTACATACAGACAAACAGCTAGGTGAGTATAGCCCATCTCCATCACAGGACCTGATAAGGAAGATGTTATATGTGTGGTGCTTCTGAAAACAATAGCTTGTCACCATGATAAGATGGATCCTAATGTTTATCCATTGTGTTTCCAATGTACAACACAAAGTTTCTGCCTATGTTAAGGGCTATGACGGTTCGTATTTTCTAAAAGAAGGTTTTAGAGGCGACGGATGACAAAAACAAAATCTGTTGCATGAAATGACAATAAGGTACATTTTTGTTACAGACTTAATTTTGATTACAGTAAATTGGACGCTATCCTTTATCCTTTTTCACAGCAAAGAATTGTATCTTAATGCATTGGAATAAGACATTTGGCAATTTTACACAACAATTTAAATAAACAATGTTTATATTTAAAATTTTGGGAGCACTTTCAAAACCTGTTACAGCCCTTTAGACATTAATACTCTATACTTGCATTGTGGACTTATGTAACTGATATTGATGTCTGTCTGTCTGTCTATCTATTTATCTATCCTTCTTAATTTTATTTAACTTTGTGAGGCTGTTGTTCATCAAAACATCAAAAGTAATGCTCTTGCGTGCCTTCCTACTTTATCAGCTACGACTGTGTAGGTCAGAGGATTCAGTAGGATGAGATTTGCGTATGCTACACAAAACAGAGATTTCGGAGGAGACTGACGGCACTGATGACTCCGCGCCTAAACAGGGATCTACTTCTGTACTCGGGTATGATTGGCGTCCATAATGTGAAAACCAGAGCTATATTTAACAGTGAAAGTAAGAGCATTTCCATAGACACACCAACACAATGTGATGAGAGCTCACAGGATTGGGACTAAACAGCTGTGTGGCCATAAGAAAACCACTTGTTAATCAGTTTCATCAGGGAAAAAAAAGGCTTTAGTTTGTTAGGTGGCAAAAAGATTGGACTTTAGAGTGATGGAAAAAGGTCATGCGGTCTGGTTAGTTCAGATTGACCCTATTCCAGAGCTATGGGTGTATCAGGGTGAGAAGGGAAGCACATGAAGCGATGCACCCGACATTCACAGTGTCAAAGAAGGCTTCTGGGAGCATGAGGGAGGAATCATTTTTACCACAGTGTCTGCTGTAATAAAGGTGATTGAATGAAATCTTGTGTGTGATGACTTTCCAAGCATACATTAGCTACATACACTATATGGACTAATGTATTTGGCCAAACCTGCAATAACATTGTATCCAAATACAATATGGAGCTGCTCCCCTTTTTGCATCTACAACAACTTCCTCTCTTCTTGGAAGGCTGTCGACAAGATTTGAGTGTTTCTGTGGAAATTCGTGAACATTCATTCTGTATTCATGAGGTCAAGCATTGATATTGGACGAGAAGGCCTGGCTCACAATCTCCTTTCCAGTTCATCCCAAAGGTGCTCGATGTGGTTGAGGTCAGGGCTCTGTGTTCGGGCCAGTCAAGTTCTTCCACACCGAACTCATCAAACCATATGTTTAGATTTTATTAATCCCAAAGGGAAATTGTATCATTACAGCATCCAGTTCACCTATTATACAAGTAAGGATCAAGAAAAAAAAAAAGGAGAAAAAAAGTAAAGTAAAAAAAAAAAAATTAATGAGGTAAAACCTATTTACATGTGCAAGATTGTATATACAGCTGGAAACGAAACTGTACACAAGGTGCACCAGCGAGTTGAAATAGTAATATAGAAATCTAAAGTAAGTACCTATCGGTAATGGAAAGAAAGTTCATATAAAACAGTTAAAAGGTTAACGCTAAAAATGAGCTGATTTTTAATGTCATGTTGATTGGCTCTGCTGAGTGACACATATAGACACGCCCACCTCGAGAAAGAAAAAGCCCTATGCAGTATTCATCCAAAGAGTGCTGGAATCTGCTCATAACTTAACGTCTGCTCAACATTTTGATTTCATTTCTGACACAGGTTTAACTTCAGGCAAATGCCCAACTACTGACAAAGTTTCATTACGTTTTGTCCAGACAGATTTGCCTGATGCTGTGACAAAATCTGGGTCTTCCAATGTATGAGTCATAAATATATCATTGAAAGAGTGAAAACCTCTCTTTTATTTATATAGATGAACCAGCAGGTTGAAATGGTAATAAAGGAAAGGATGTGACCATAGTGCACGGAAGACCGAATGTATACGAGTTTGTTTATAGTGATGTCACAGAGAGAGAGAGAGAGAGAGAGAGAGAGAGAGAGATCCCTGAGCAAAGTTATTGTAAAGTCTAATTTACAGTCCACCATCATTTCGGAACGGACAAGAGCGTTCTACAAACTGTGTCTGTCCCAAGATGTCTTTTTTTTTGAAGCATTAAGATTACCCTTCACTGGGGGATAAGGGGCAGATTGATTGATTCACACACACCTGAATTCAATAATTAACAGGTTTGTCCATACAGTACAGTATATATATAGTACTAGAGTAGTTTCCCCTGAACAGAGTGTGGTGAACACGTGACCAACCCCCTACCTCGGTCTTGC
>JAQKPX010000002.1:6332262-6347784 GCA_030068255.1 Clarias angolensis | reverse complement strand
TAATTCTTTTGATTGTGTAAAGCTGCTTTGCGACAATGACAATTGTTAAAAGCGCTATTCAAATAAAATTGAATTCAATTCAATTGAATTGATGAAATTTTTCATGAATGAAGGTGTAAAACTGATTGACATTCACAGAAGACTTTAAGCATAGTACGGCAATAACACTGTAAAACATTTGAATGGTGCAAATGTTTTAAAGAAAGGCCGTACATCCTGGCCGAGGTGGATCGCAGCTCACTGGAGTCATTCCTATGAACAATCAGCGAGTGGAATGCCTGATCCTTGAAAATCGATGGATAACTTGTCACTAACTTAATGAAGAGTTAGTGACAAGTTTCAAGTTACACATAATCATTTACCAACACACATCACTAGCATATTACAGGACCTCGGCAGGGAGTTATCGCCACATCCCCAGTACAGTCCTGACCTCGCTCCAAGCCATTTCCACATGTTTGGGTTATTTAAAGGAGTTCCTGGGAGGCCTTGGGTTTCAGACACGGAACAGTGAGTTCGATCCCGAGTTCAGCGTACTGAGGAAAAATGGTATTCAAGCAGTAGTAAAACTGTAGGATAAGTGCATTAGTGTAGCAGGGAATTATATAGAGAATAAAGTGAGTTTTTATTTTGCATAATCAAAAAAATCCCAGGTTGACTTGAACCCCTTTAGGTATGTTTTAAAAGCATTCAACTCCTGTCAGGGTTTTATATGGTAACCATATCCGATATCCATTATTAAACTCGCACCTGTTCTCCATAAACCAACAGTTAAAATGATTGTTTTTTCAGTTCTGGATGATTAAATGTATTATTGCAATAAAAAAAATAATAAAAATTGGAGAAAATCTATATTGTAGAAGCCTATCTATGATGACTCAAAAAAATATAGAAATTTATACTTTTATAGAAATTTTAAATGGCCCACTTGTGTAACATTTCTACAACTCTGTCAGGCTTTTAAATATTAATCTTATTTAAATATATGTTGATAATTTCTCCTCAGAGCAAAGCCTTCTCTTTTCCCATAAGCCTGGAAATTTGCATAATCATGTTTCATCCGTCTTAAGACAACAAATTAGGATGGACAGGTGTCTGTCAGGGTGATAAAAGACAGCGCTTTTATAATCGTTCTACAAAACACACTGCTGTGATGCACTTTTAGCAGTAGGGGGCACTGTTGTAGCAGCGTCTGATACACGGCCACCTCGAACCGCTCCACCGGCGATCACATGACCGCCTCATTGTGATAGGGCTCACGTCGGAGAGTGCTCATTGCTGTACAACTGCACAGACAAAACCGAACGGCCGCGCTACATATGTAAGCAGCATGTTCTTCTCCACAGAGCGTGGCTCGGCTCCACAGGCTCCGTGTTCTGCTTTAAGATGGAGGGGGCCAAGCGTTCAGTGACACACACACACACACACTCAGATATATATGTACGATAACGAGAGCTGGCACAGAGTCAGTGGCTCACACTAACACTTTTCTCACAGTGTGTGCGTGTGTGTGTGTGTGTGTGTGTGTGTGTGCGTGTGTGTGTGTGTGCATGTTCCTTTCAGAGCAAGTACGAATTCTCGCAATTAAAGTCGTTCCTAGTGAGAGGGGGAACAAAGCTCAAAGGGTAAAAAACAGTCAGGCGTTGGTGTAAATTAACGTCAGATGTTTCATATGCTTCATGTTTCGTTATTATTGCTAGCCAACAGATTAGCTAGTGCTTTTACACGGAGTTGCTAGCTGCTATATCCTAATACACGTAATTCAGTGTCACTGGTGCATGTGTCCATAAAAAAAAAATAAAAAAAAAACTTCGGTTTGAAGTTTTATCTGGATTAAAGTTAATAAGAAATGTATGTTTTTTTTTTTTTTGCGTCGTATGTTATTCCCAGCGTACAGGCGTTTATCCTATGGAAAACAGCCAGGGGTTCTCCTCTTTGTGCTTTTAAAATTGTTTCCAGATATATAATTATCTTGATTTTTATACAAAAGATGTTGCCGATTTGTAGTATAACCATGTACAGCATTAAAATTTAGCAGGAGCTTAATTTTTCAGTCTCAGGAATAAAATAGACAAAAAAGAAAAAAGTCTAATCAGTTTTATCACTGCACATGCAATACTCCTGGCAGACAGCAGAGGGCCAACACTTTAGCTACACTATTCTATTTTATTCTATTCTAATTTAGCTACTAGTTAATCATATGTCTTAGGATCATGTTTTAGCCAGTATAAACAGACAATCTTTCACCAGCTTCTACTTTTTTTTTTTACACACTTAGGCCTTGTTCACACTAGGACGTTCAGAGCGCATTCGTTTATCCAAAAATTTTAACGCCCGTGTGAACAAGGCCTTATACACACTTCAGGAAAGGTTTACCTTGCTGTTAATAAAATAAACAATGCAGCTTGTCATGTTAGCAAGATTCCACACGTCCCTCCAAAAATCCCCGTGTTGGAAAACTTAAGCTTCGCTGTTACGAATCGCTGACACTGTAGACTTCTTCCAAAAACCAACCAACCAAACAAACAAACAATAAAATCCTTAAAAATATATATTTCTTACATCTTATTGTTTCTCCAAATTAGCTGTTACTATGGCAATGATAAGGTATTAAAGTGTATTTAAATTCCAGCCATTTATCAGAGCCAATTAATCAATATCTCCTGACCAATCAGATTTGAGAATTCGGTAGTGCTGTAGAGAGTAGTATAACACAGGATATTATAGGGCCATGCCTCAGGCACACATACAGTACATGTTATGTACCACATGAAGTGTGTGCACACACATATACACACACTTGCACACACACCCAAGGAAGGATGCCATAAAAATAAAAAATTAATGCGATGCACATGCACACACAAGAAAAAAAAAACTACTAAAAATAAAGTCACAAGATAAAAATTCCTCACAAACCATTTAGTACCTACGCATCAACTCACACACACAGTATCAACCTGATAAGACCTTCGACCCTTTCGACCTTTTTTATTAAAGAAAATTCTCATCTTTTAGTATCCAAAATAACAATGTAAGGACTGTACATTAACCACAAATCAGTTCATTATGATGTTTGATATACACACAATGTTCAGCTACTGTAGGACAATTCAATGATTTGAATTTCTAATGTTTATATAATAATTCTAATTATAATATTTATGTCAATATTTATATTTAAACACTATTTTACCCCATATAATATAATCTATTCCTAAAAATAAATATACACTGCAAAATGCTGCAAAATAAATATAAATTGTATCATTTAATATTTTGTTTTTACTAGTATTGAATCAACAAACAAAAATGTTTTTTTAATCATTACACTATCTTCTACATAGAATCCTGCATTTTATCCTGAAAAACATCCATACATCACTCGCTACAAAAATAATGTCTTTAAAATATATATTTTTTTGCCTGTCTGAGTTTACTAGTAACCTTGAGCACAGTGTGCAAAAACGTAAAGAGCTCGAATGCGCTCCAAATCCACACTAATCCCCCAGTCAGCATTCGCAGTTCCTATTGTGTGCCGTGACTCTGGGGAACAGCTACGTACTACAAATCCCATCAGCCATTTGCAAATAAATGCAGCCCTGCTTCCCGCTATTGCTCCCTTGGTGAAAGCTGTAACACTTGTGGGTTGAAGTGTGCGTTTGACCCGGGGGCTGAGCGAGACTCACCAGGGACGAGAGGCCTGGGGATAAAAAGGCTCTTGAGGATAAACGCCTCGGGGTTAACCGTTAACACTCGTGCTCTGTTCGCTACTCACATTTATAGCAAAATATAATACGTGCTATATAATATCATAATTTTATAAGATAACTAATAGCTTTGTCTCAATTATTAGTGCAAAGTTTTCCTACCCTAAGGCCAAAAATAAAATGCATACCTACAAGACATGCAGTGTGATAAGTTTCAAAGTGATTTCAAAGTAAAAAAATAAAAATAAAAAAGACCACCATCACCACCAACAACAAAAATTGCCAATCATGTTAGGAATAATTTTAAAAGAAAGCAAAAAAAATTATCAGTTTGATTCTTTCTTTTTAAAAATGGTATACTTTTACTGTAGACATTTCCCTCAATATTCACTTTTTTATCATGCACCCAGTTTATATTTTGTAATTCAAATTCTTACCTCTACAGCGCTTTTAACAATACACATTTTCACAAAAAAATGATTTTTTTGTTTTGTGTTTGACATCAAAATTTTTATGTTTTTCTGATCAAATGTATACCTGAGCTACATTTTACTGTCTCCATTCACAAAATCATGAGGGGGTGTGCAAACTTTTGCACATACTGTAACTGAATATACATTTATGTTCTAGTTCAAATCAGCCAAATTGTTTGTCACTTTGCAGAAATAGAGAACATTTCAATTTTAGATCAGATTTATCCTTTTTCCCAGTTGACCTATGCATAATATAAAGTTATAAAAGTAAAATTATTGCATTTAATTTAGAGGTATATATAATGGATATTAAATTAAGTCTGTTTTAAACTTGAAAATGTTCTTTTTAGGTTAGAAATCATCTTTTTCCGTAAAACATTTAAGAATATCATAAACTGGCCGGTCAAAAATAAAAGATCAAAAAGAATTTCATTGACAACCTTTAGCTTTGATTGCGCTTCCACAATCCTGAAATATGCCCCATGTCATCAGGAACAAAACTCCTTCATAGATGTGATAACCTGGTTATTCAGTACATTCAGGTCGTCAGCTGACTTTATATTTTTGCCACATAACGTTACTTAGTCTAGATCTGAGCAACTGAAGCAACCCGAGATCATAACACTGCCTCCAGAGATTTGAAGTCATCAGATCTTGTGACCTTTTTCCCATTGCTCCAAAAGTCCAATCTTTACGCTCCTTAGCATTTACATTTTTTTTCCTGCTTAGTCTCGTTAACAAGTGGTTTTCTCTAATCACACAGCTGTTTAGTCCCAATCTTTTGAGTTCATGTCACATTGTGTGTGTGGAAATGCTTTCACTGTTAAACATAGCTCTGATTTTTAATTTTCTGACCACATATCTTCCACAAAGTCCCGTCCTTCCTATCCTTCCAGGTTTTAATAATGTATCGGACAATTCTTAACCCAATTCCATTCATTTAAAATATCCTTAATTGTTTTCCGTGCTTGATGAAGACCAATAATAATTTGACCTTCCTGAACTGGTGACATTTTTATTTTTGGCCCGGCAGTGTATTTATCTACTGTATTACATAGTCTGAGTGGACGGACGATTATACGTACTGTATTACCATAATGCACTACTACCATATGTTCTATCAAGACGTGTTAAAGCGGATGACTCCCTGTGAACTCGGCTCACATTACAGTTGTGCTCTGTTTGGCTTCCGTTTACCACTAAAGCTCCATAAAACAATACGAAGAAGTTGTGTCAAGACGCTACAAATGCAAGCTGGACTTGTATAATTAATGCCGTAAAAGCTTTTACCACAGAACTACTAAACGAACGAAGTGCTGAAGCATAAGAGAGAGGACGTGGATGAGAAAACATAAAGAATATAATAGATGATTTTCTGGCGTATACTGTATTACTGAAAACCGCAGGCTTTATTGAACTGTTTCTCTGTTGTTGCCTTTATATCTCATATATAAGACTTAAAATCTGTTAAAAAAAATTGTGAGACAAATAATTTACTTTTACAATTTACAGCAATTTACCACCTGTTTTACGTTAGCTCTTGATTAAAACTGTTTTATATTGTGGTGTTGGCACACTTTAAAGCAGCGGTATGCAACTTTTTAAACCCTTTCTTTTTTTGAATGCAATTGAAAATGCTAAAATGCCCCTGTTGTTAAAACTAAATATTTCTCAGAAATTGCCATAAAAACCCCCCCAAAAAAACATTTCATTGTGATATTGTGATTGACATTTTTTCTACATGTTCAAAAGCATATGAGTATTAAAATTATAGAAATAGTCCGTATAATAACATAGGCATAAAAACTGAAAGGGAATTGAATTCTGAAAAATATCAAATAATTTCAAATCTTCCTCATCAAATTATCCCAATTCAAATCCCAATTATGGATTACTGTTTTTTATGAACCTTTATGAAGTCTTGCCAATTGGTATGATGCTTATGTCACTAAATCTGTTTCCAAATCGTATTTCCTTAGGTGTTTTCTTGTTTTTGGCCCATATCCGTTCTCCTGATCCTGATATCTTGATCATGTTGATCTTTACCTCACTGCACGATCCAGAACGCCTGTTTATTAAATCGTATTCTTACACAACACAATCTTTAATATTCAACCTAGACTCATTGTAAAACTCATTAATAAATAAAAACAGCTCTGCTTCGTCCTGGTGAAATTTACTGACAATTTTCTTGAGATTGATCAAACCGGGACTTTTGATCGCGCATTCTTGATTCGCTGGCCTCATGCGTGTACATGCGAGCATGTGAAAATATCTTGAATCGAGGTCAGGACTGTACGAGGGATGTAGGGGAGGGGAGTTCAAGTTCCTGTAATATGCAAGTGGTGCTTGTGAATAATTGTGTGTACAGTTTTCACACACTGTAAAGATACTGTACGTCTTTACTGCAGGTTGGCGACGGGTTTCCTTGCCGAATGTTTAATGTACCGGAAGGGTTCTGTAAATGTCAATCAGTTTTTTGTCTTCACATTCATGAGAAATTTCATCACGAGTCCCGGCTTGACTTGAACAAACAATTTTGATTAAAAGAGAGAACGAGCCCGTATTGAGCGGAAGCTTATATCTGTATGCTGTTAAAGAATGATACGGTGTGTTTTTGAAGATTTTATGAGCGATTTGCTCAGATAAGACAAATAAACGAATAAACACAGTGTCACTCTTTCTCTGACACCACCACCACCAATTTTACATCTGTTTAAGTCAGAATTCACTTTCAGAGAAACATCCAGACCGCCCCACGTACACAGTACATATCTTTGTGTGTGGTGTGTGTGTGTGTAGGTGTATAGAGTATATATGCTACATAGGTGACTCTAATACATTTATAATAGTTTTTTTTTTTTCCTTGCAGGTGCTCTTGTTGTGATCTGCTCATGTTTTTATGCATGCATTCATAGTTCCATGTGTGTGGGTGTGTAAACGGAGGAACTCGGATGCTTACAGGTACCTGGCTGCTCAGGTTGAAACTGTTGGCCGGACTGCGTTTCTTGCCGCCTGTGCTGTTGCCAAGGCTGCTGTTAGACGTGCTGCTGGCCGAGTTCTTCCTCTTCCTTCTCTTTGTTGTGGTCTGTCGAGTAGGCTCTGAGCACACGCACACACACACACACACACACACACACACACACACACACACACTTAGAAACAAGCTTACTTTGTAAAAAGATAAAATGTACATACACAAGCAGAAACCAGGGAGTAATGTGAGACATCTCCTAAGACACGTCCTATTAAGAGGAAACCTGTTTTAATCTACAGCAATATACAGATGTGTATCATATGCACATGTAATTAACATAAATACTGTTCACTGTATTGAAAAAAGCACTATTCATTTTGAATAAAATAATATTTCATATGTTGTTGTTGTTTATGAAACCCTGACAACAGCTAAATGCTTCTTAGAATATTCAAGAAGCATTCAAGTCAAACAGGGACTTTGTCCAGAATAACAGAACACAGTTAGAGAGTAAAAACTCCCTTTATTTCTTCTATATAATCTCCTGCTACACTAATGCACTTATTCCAGTGTTTCACTAGTGCTTGGACACCATCAAGGTACAGTAGAAAGTTTTCTCAGTACCCCGGAGCCACGATCAGAAAATGTCTGAAATGCTGGCCTCCCAAGAACTCCTTTAATTTTCCAAAACATGTGGAAATGTCTTGGAGCGACGTCAGAACTGTATGGTGGATGTGGCAATAAATCCCAGCATGTGCAAATGGAGTTGGTGAACGATTGTGTGTATAGTTTCCACAGACAGATGCGTCTCTTCTGCATGTTGGGCACAAGTTATCCGTTGATATTCAAGGATCACACGGTCGACTCCTTGAATGTTCACTGGAACGACTGCAATGGGCTCCGAGCCACCTCGGCCTGACGTGCAGCGTTCCCCTTACCGTACTGTCCTTGAAGTCTTCTGTAAATGCCAATCGGTTTTACGCTTTCATTCAGGAGAAATTTCACAAGTCCCAGTTTGACTCAAATGCTCCTGCATACTGTATATATAACACCTACAGTATGTTCATGTTAATAATGCTTTAAATACGTTAAATATTAAAATATTGATTTTAAGTATTTAGTTATCAGTGTGTTTATCTCAACTTGTAAATACGGAGATGAACATTTTATATAGTACTTGTATACACATTCAACTGTAAACAAGGTATTCAGTGCCTATATACAGTATGGTACAGTATATGATGCTGTCATATAAATAAACATTTCCTGGTCCAATTTTTTAAAACTAACATAACATTAGTACCACTTTTACCTGATACCAGACCCGGATCCAAAAGTAAATACAGTATATTCAGGGAACAACAGTGTATGAGTGGTGCTGGCACTCTTTAAAGCAGCGGTATGCAACTTTTTAAACCCTTTTACTTTTTGTGAATGCAACTGAAAATGCTAAAATGCCCCTGTTGTTAAAACTAAATATTTCTCAGAAATTGCCTTTTTCAAAAAAAAAAAAAAACAGAATTGTTGCTGTTGGAGATAAATGTGTCTTCTGGTCCACTGCATATCCATTTCATTGTGATATTGTGATTGACATTTTTTCTACTTGTTCAAAATCATGTGAGAATTAAAATTATAGAAATAGTGTGTATAATAACATAGGCATACAAATTGAAAGGGAATTGAATTCTGAAAATATCAAATCACATCAAATTATTCAAATTTTATGAAAATAATCCAAATTATCCAGTGATTCAGTTCTAATCACTATACTGTACTTTTAAAATGTCATTTTCAAGTAAATGTATACATTGTCTTTGCTGTTATAGTAATTGATCTACACTTGTTACTTAATATTTAATTGACTTGTGAAGGGAAATCTTTTTTTGAGGATTCAGTTCAAAGTAAATTTTTCAAACATTTTCCCCATCATTCTTGCAGAACCCAAAATGCCAGGTTCTTGGTTATAAGCCATCGTAAGAAGAGCGTTAGAAGGCAGATCAAGTACCTTTCTTGTGATTTGTGGGGAAGATTTCCGTTTTGAAGTTTTGTGGATGTCCGGCTGAAAACAACAAAGTCAAAAAATTAAATTAGTTTAACGCGATCGCGCAAACAGAGGCGTGAAGTAGGGTCAATCCAAACCCGGAATGAGAAAAATGATCATTCTAATGAACAATGAAAATCTTAAAGTTGTGTACATAATATGATGATTGAAATTATGTAAGAGAAAAAAAACTATGAAAAAAAAAACTTTTTGAAAAATGTATGAAAGTCATATTATGAAAGTCATAAATCTATTATTCAGAAAGCCTGTGTGAATTTTTTAAGGGCATCATATGAATTATTAGCAAATACAGTGCCTTGCATAAGTATTCACACCCCATTCTCACAACCTGTGAAACTTTCCACATTTTGCAGGGTTACAGTTTGATTTCCACAGTATGGTGCTGAATAAAAGATTTATTTAAGGGCAAAAATGTTATGGTTAAACTAACTATTCACTTTCTGTGCTGATGCTTGGTAGGACCGTCTCTGTTTGCAATTAGGATATGTCTGTTTCAGCTTTGCACATCTGGATCCTGATGTTTTCTGCACATTGTTCATGGTGAACTGGACGGAGACGTGTTGCTGAGCGTCATTTTTTTTTTTAATGCCTTGCTATAGACTCTGGATCGCATTCTTAACACATTCTCGTGTGTGCTAGTGTGCTTAGAGACTCTGAACTATTTTAGTGGGTAAAAACTAGGTTCCTTACGGGTTATTTTGTAAAGGTTCATGACATGAAAACACCCCTTGACTAAAATCAAAAACCAACAAACAAATCGTTTCAGTGATGTAAATACACAGAGTCAATACTTATGCATGCTACTGTAAAACCAAATGCTACTATTGCAGTTGGCATTCTGACAATTTAAAATAAAAACAACGCTCCACCTGAGGAAATGTTCATCATTCACTTCGGTTTTACGGGTAAAGACAATAAGGAAAGATAACAATGTTATCATATCCACAACTAAAATAGGCAAAAACCTGCCATACAGACGAAATCCAGACAATTCTGGCTCCTGGTGTGTTTACCAGTGAGGGTGTGTGTGTGTGTGAATGACGCACGGAAACAGCACAAAAAAGGACTTATCAGTGTTTAAACGTGGCCGTCCTTCCTTCCTGCCCTCGACTCGGACCGTGTTTCAGCAGAATTGGAGGAAAAGAAGGAGCCGCAGCTCGGACGGAAACGGCCGTTACAGAGGATTCACGGCACGGAGCGGGAGTGTGACGGGGGCCAGGCGCGATTCAGGAGCGGAAGTAGAGGAAAATCCCACAAATTAATACCAGGTTCACTGACACAAGTCTGCCACAGTGACATGGGGTTTCACTTTTAAAACAATAATCAAAATGGACCACCAGACAAAACAACCTGGGGTCATGAACATGTGGAGGAATTCTAATGAGAAAGAGTGAGTTTCTCCTTAATTTACAGCTACTTTAGAAATCAAAATCTTGAAAATCTCACATTTTTAAAAAATGTACTATGTACATTTCTAAATTTATTTTGAAAAATAGAAAAAAAAAAGCTATTTGCGATCTGCATCATTTCTTCTGAGAACGCTATTTGATCTTTACTTAAAACTAAAAGTTTTTAATTCATGTCAGCAAAAGCGTTTATGCTAGTCAGTTTGATTAGCTGAAAAAGTGAAAAGAAAACAAAAATGTTTTCCACAAACTGGATAAATACGAGTAAAGCTCTGGCCTCATGGACTCTTGTGTTTGTCAGTCGGTTAAATCAGGATGTGTTCAAGCAAGCCATATTCAAGTTTCGCATTCGTTCCGCACTGCTTGTAATGAACTTCGCATCGCTGAGCACCGCGCTGAGACACGTCCCCTATAAATTCCCACTATGCATCCACACTAAGCCGCGCTCCTCCCTAACACGCTTTAAAGATCTATAACCAGCATCTATCCTCACTCGAAGTGTTCATGTCCTAATGCAGAAATGTTTCCTGAACTGGAAAGCAAGAAAAAAAAAAGGGGGTCTGGCTGGGATTGGTTTCGGAAATTACTTAGTTATGTATATATTCTGTTAGCATAACGCATACAAATGATATATACAATGGCTCAGTGTGTGTGTGTGTATGTGTGTGTGTGTGTGTGTGTGTGTGAATATACCTGGAGGTGCCACCATACGCTGCCATTTCTGAAAGAGGCACGTCTTCAGACAATCTCTGGGACTGAGACTGTACGTCTTGTGTCTGGACATGAGCTCCTGCATGGGCTCTAGGATCACACACAGCTACACACACACACACACACACACACACATAGACACACAGCCACAGAAAGTAAGTCAATATACTATACATGTATTTCTACTTATATATCTATATAAATCCACATATGTAACATATACACACCCAGTGTGTGTGTGTGTGTGTGTGTGTATATATATATATATATATATATATATATATATATACATATACATATATACACACACACACACACTGTATATATACTGTGTATACTGTACACACAAACACACAAACGTTTATAAAACAGAAATATAAGTGGATAATGCCATTATATGTTATTTCTGGCTTTTAATAATTTAATAAGAATAAATTAATAATAAGATTTTAAATGAAAAACCAAACATAAAAAAAGAATTGTCTTTGACCACTAATAGAAATATTCATCATTTTCCTTTTTTGTATGTAGCAGGTAGATAAAACAGTTTCACACGCACACACAGCATCCGTTTGATTTTCATGGTGCTGCAGTCGGACACGGCCTCATCCACTCACACTTCCACCGTTTCTGGTGAACAATCCCTGGCTCGGGGCCGAGGCAGCGCGGCTATTTCCAGCATGAATGTGAGGAAACCCGCGGCCTTCCTCGGCCACAGCACCTCATCCGTCCCAGCTCAGGAAACGGAGCTCGAGTGGAGCTGCTGATAACCTCAAACGTGCGCACTACACTGAGGAGCCCCATTTACAGGGTATTTTTACCCCATTTTGAAGGTAGGAAACCATAAGAGAAATGACCATGAGTATCAAAAAATGAGGCTCAATAACGTTATCAGGAATCAGTCCAAGGTTCGACATCCCACAGAACGCTCCTGTGTGCAATATACAATTATTATATTTCATGCAGGGAAAGGAGGCCTGGGTACCTGGCAGTTTTAGAGATAAAGATATGGAATTGGTTTCTTACAGTCTTGGTTAAGGAGACATGGACTTAATTATGTATTTATGAAGGTGTGGCCTTGGTGCCCATCGGTCTTAGTTGAGGAGGCGTGGCCTCTATACCTGTCAGTCCAAGTGCCTTTAGTGTCTATCAGTGCCACCACAGGAGGTCAGACGTCTGAGACTATCATTCCCTGTAAGGTACGCATTGCCTTAATTATCATATTTTAATATAAACGAAGTAGTTGTGGCTTTGGGACCTGTCAGGCTTAGTAAAGTAGAAATGGTTTCTATGCCTCTATCAGTCCTAATAAAGGGGGTGTGGTTTCTGTCCCCATCAGTCCTTGTTACAGAGATGTGGTGTCTTTATAGTGAATGAGCCATAGTCTCTGTGCCTGTCAGTCTCGGTTAAGGAGCCATAGTCTCTGTGTGTGTGTCAGTCATAAACGTGATGTGTGGCTTAAAGACCAGCCAATCCTAGTTCTGTGCTTATCAGTCTTGCTAAAGTAGGTGTGGCCTCTATGCCTGTCAGTCTCAGTTAAATGGGTGTGACCTCTGTGCCTATCAGTCTCAGTTAAGCAGCTATGGCCATTGAGTCTGTCAGTCTCACTTACGTAGGTGTGGCCTGTCTGCCTGTCAATCTTAGGCAAGTAGGTGTGGCCACTGTGTCTGTCAGTCTTAGTTGAGTGGGTGAGGCCTCTGTGTCTGTCGGTATTAGGTAAGTAGGTGTGGCTTCTGTACTTGTCAGTCTTAGTAAAGTAGGTGTGGTCTCTGTGTCTGTCGGTATTAGGTAAGTAGGTGTGGCCTCTGTACTAGTCAGTCTTAGTAAAGTAGGTGTGGTCTCTGTGTCTTGGTATTAGGTAAGTGGGTGTGGCCTCTATATCAGTCAGTCTTAGTAAAGTAGGTGTGTTCTCTGTGTCTGTTGGTATTGGTTAAGTGGGTGTGGCCTCTGTACTTGTCAGTCTTAGTTAAGTAGGTGTGGTCTCTGTGCATGTCAGTCTTAGTTAAGTAGGTGTGGCCTCTGTACCTGTCAGTCTCAGTTAAGTAGGTGTGGTCTCTGTGCTTGTCAGCCCTATTTAAGTAGGTGTTGCCTCTGTACCTGTCAGTCTTAATTAAGCAAATATGCCCTTTCTGCCTGCCTGTCTTTAGTCTTTATCTACGTAGGTGTAACCTCTGTCCCGGTCAGTCCTAGCTAAGGAGCAAGCAATGTGCCTATACGTCTTAGTATAGTTATGGCTCAAAAAGATGCATGGCTCAAGTCACAATCAGTTGTAGTAAAGTAGGTGTGGCCGCTGTGCCTGTCAGTCCATGTAATGAATCCAAGATTCAATACTTTTCAAAGGCAATAAAAACAACACTAAAACATATACAAGTGTGTGAGACTCCATTATTGCACAGACGGTATAAACGAGCACGGTGCTGTTTCTTCTCCTCATTCCTGCCGTGAAGCTGCATAGATAAAGACATGTAAAGCCAAACATGGGATTGTTTGCAAAAACATCTGGCGTGCTAAACAGCTGCAGCAGAGGCACTGGATCAGGAGCTCTGAGATGTATGGAGCCGAACCATATTCTAATTTAATTACAAATTCAGCTTACTTTGCGACGTTTTCTTTTGCACCGTGCTTTATAATAACATGTCTGTGTGCTTAACATGCAGCAGAATGAAGCTGGCTCCAGGTTGATAAAAAAAAAAAAAAAAAAAAAAAAACTAAACTGCCCTTTTAAAATTTCTCCTCATTTCTTTTACCTCTAAAAGAAACACAACAGTGTCTGGGTGAGCGGGAGCGGGGCGTCGAGACCCAGAATGCTTTGCTTCAGCACAGAACGCTCATTAATGTTATGCTAATTTTCCCTATCCAATTAATTTTCTCTCCTCATCTAGTTCCCCTGTTTTGCAAATCAGAGCTGTCACTCATGCTGAACTCGAACGAATAAACAAAGAGACTGTAGAATAAACGCTATGGCATGGGTGCAGGTCGGTGTATGGACTCACACACACACACACACACACACACACACACACACACACACACACCATGCACAAATAAAAGAGGGACGCTTTTCAAATATGTTCATTTGTCATCTTTATGTGTGTGTGTGTGTGTGTGTGTGTGTGTGTATGAGACTTACCCTGAGGTAGTTGAGCGTGAAGTTAGTCAGACCCATTCGGGTGATGTTTTTGGAGAGCTGCTCCAGAACCTGAGGGTCTTGAGCCTGTAGGAGCAGAAGGACAGCCGTCATGACAACCTTACTTTAATGATCAATTCAAATGAATCTCTCTTTACCACGTCTGTATAATATGTGCATTTTATGGTATGTGCAAACACCATGAACAGAATGTGTTCTCTCAAATTTTCTCCTCAATTGGTCCCAAACACCTGTTCCACTCTGTCGTACTGCAGATACCAACTGGTTATAATGAAGCCTGGAGATAATGTGCTGCCTCGGAGACACGTAAAGCCAGTCATCGTTATATTTCCAAACTGCTGCATCATATAGGAACGATCTTGAAAAAGGGCTATCTGCCCTCTTCCATATACACTAGCTTAGTGATGCTTGTGATTGGCTAGTGTTGCTGTGATTGACAGGAGACCATAAGTACACCTTCCAAACAGACTGTCAAAGGGATCCAAACATCCGATATCACAAAAACAGATTGAACACGACACAAGTATTGATTAATTTAAATTTTTTTGGTAGTGAGAAATAACAAAAGAAAAAATACTTAACGTAAATGTTCTCGTAAATGTATGTAATCAAAATGAAATGTTCTTAAGAGCAAACAAACTCAACAATCATACTGTATATATTTATCGAGGCAATCTATCTTCAAGAACATATCTATCCTGGTTATGATGGATCAAGAGTCTATCTCAGGTTGGGAACACTAGACATAAGATAGTATTACATTCTGTCCTTAGGCACCATACATACACTATACATACATGTTAATACACTTATTCATACCCAGAGGAAACTTTAGCATAACCAATCAACCTGGAGAACCCACACACCTTGGCGCTACAGTACATTAAAGCATAACTTCTGATTTCTTGCGGATTTCTTCTGAGCAGCTTAAAACGTAAAAAAAAACACACCCGTGATACAGGGCTTGACATTAACTTTTTTGCTCACTGGCCAATGTGGCTAGTGGATTTCCGGAGTCACTCGCCATTCAGCCTT
>JAQKPX010000002.1:6204436-6218268 GCA_030068255.1 Clarias angolensis | reverse complement strand
TAAAAAGTAGAAGTACACAAAAAATCTACTCAATTACAGTAATGCGAGTAAATTTAATTCATTACTTTCCACCTCTGCTCATAGAAGTAAATTTTCCCAAAAAGTTTCTCAAGTAAATGTAATCAACATTTAAAAACTTTTTTTTTAAATTTTGTATTTATTTAAGTTATCTTTGTGTAATTTTTTTCCAGAAAATTAGGAAGAGGGCAAGTACTTTTTTCATGGCACCGTAGGTACTCTCCCAGTACAGTTAACTAGCATTGCTAGTCTGCTAATAGAACTAATAAAAAAAGCCTATCACATAAAATGAAAATCACTTGTTTAGCTAGTTAGCAAAAACAACTGGGCTGTGGATATCCATAAGCAACAGAAACAAATGCTGAATGCCTGCAGGAGACAAACTACAAGTGACAGAACTTTAGTCAATTCAGGAGTTGAGTGTGAGCTCAGTTTATATGCAGTAGGGGGTTAGGATATTGCTGCGTACTTCACATACAGTAGCATAAACTATCAGCTTAAAAGCATTAGCAAATTAGCTATGTAAAAAACCTAGTTTCACCTTTATGTCATTAAATTGCTGTGTATACACAATAAAACCCTTTTTAAAAAGAGGAGAAAGTTCCAATTCTGAAATGATCTGAACAGTTAACCAGCTAGCTCATTAGCCAACCTACTACCATAATAGCCTAATAGCCTCTAAACAGTTAACAGTTATAGTATTATCATAGTGTTATGCAGGACTGCTGTGATTGGGGTTCAGTTGGCAGTCTTCTACAATATAATGTATAAAAGCTATTTCTTTTGCTACTTTAAAACATAACTTCTTATTTTTTTTGTTCTTGAGTCCATGATTAAACATGAAATAAAATCCATCCGTACACCGGCTTTAGTGTTTGATGGTTCGAGACAAAGGATTTAAGCTTTGAGAGAAAGTGTGACAGCCCTGAAACAGAAGAAAAAGAAACAGAGAGGAAGAGAGATGTTGCGGGCCCGCGGATTTGCGATGGCATCCCGTGTTATTCGATGTGCCGTTGTCAAGGCAACAGTAACTTGGTGACCTCGTTATTTCAGCCTAATCCAGTGCTGAAATTATGGCCGCTCCACCCTTTTGCCTGGCCGCCCTGATAACATAATCATTGCAAATGAGGCAAGGGACAGAAAGCGAGAGAGAGAGAGAGAGAGAGAGAGAGAATGAAAAGGGGGAGCGAGGGGGGTGGATGGGGGAGATGACCAACATTTTGCTTGTGTGTATATGTGTGTCTATCTGCATGAGTGTGTGTGTGAGTTGATTTGTCTATATAGGTAGGGGATTTACGTTGCTAGTATAGGTACAGTAGTACATTTGAATGTTCTTAAATATTCTTAATATAGGAAGTATAATTAAATTGTAAATACAGGATGTATAATTGAATTCTTCATATATAGGTGCAGTCAGAAGTTTGCACAGCATAAACATGAATGTTATAGCAAACCTGGGCTTGCAATGAATTTTTAAACAGGTCTTTTTCTGGGCCAGATTAAATGTATAGCATGCTTAGCTAGCATGTTTGATAGACATGTAAACCAAGAATTTGAAGCACAAGGTTTGATTATTTTGGGTTTCCTGATATCAAGATGGAGTAAAAAATATACAGTACATTGAATCCACATAATATGTGATTGAACGTCCCTTAGCAAGGTTCACATTTAGCAGATATCTTTGTTAGCCATTTGAAACACCAAGCTTCTGGCAGAATTCTGGATGGATATTTGATCACTCTTCATGGCAGAACTGTTAGAGTTTAATTAAATATGTTGGTTTCCTGGCACTATTAAGAACACATTTTTAATAGAGTTGAGGCTGCAAAAGCTTAAAATTAGCATGCTTTTTTCCATTCCACAACTAACATTCATGTGTGCTTGAGGTCATTGTCCTGTTTGAACAGTCAATTTTATCCAAGTTACCCACGGCTAGCTGATGTGAGGTTCTGTTGAAAAAGTAGGTAGGTCTCCTTTTTTTATTATTCCCTTCCCATTTGTTTAATGCACCAACAAAACAGTCCCAAAGCATAACGCTACCACCACCATGCTTAACATTAGGTGCAGTGTTTTTGGAGTTGAATGCCTCATCTTTACTTCTCCACACATACAGCACCTCTGCTCAAAAGTTTCCTTTACAAGTTTTTCCTTTGTCCATGTGGTTAGCTTTAAACTTTAGTCAATCTTGATGAAGGTTACAGTTTTGGAGCAGAGTCTTCTTCACTGGATGGCAGAACTGCATTGAAATGATTCCAAGAGACATTCCTAACACTTTTACAGTCTCTCTTGCTCAGATCTGTACTGAGCTCCTTGAACTTTCCTTATTGTACAGTGTGTTGGTCAATCCAATGGGTGCTTTTATTTTGGCATAGACAAGCTATCAGATGTAGTCAATCACGAGCACTAACAGGAATTTCAGAGATCGTGGACATGGCAAACTAAAAGACATTTCAGAACTTTCCTCATGACTGACTGATTCATTTAAGTTTTTGTATGTAAACTTTTAACATTGTGTTGATGTTAGAAAACCTAAAATCATTTAAACCTTGCTCCAAATCCTTTATTTTTTATTTTTTTATTTTTAAATAAAGCCCAATGCTGCCATTAATGATATGTGTATGTAAACTTCAGCAACTGAGGGTATTATGTTAAAAAAGTATTACTTAAAATGTCAAATATACTATATGAAGTCTATTGGAATTTCAGTTTGAAGAATTTTTTTTCAGTTTACAGAATTATTAAACTGTAAAGATGTAGTCCCGTTGAAAGGTTCGATACATCAACCAGCATTAACACATTAACATCGATAATCAGTTGTGCAGCAGTAAACTGGTGACAGGATTTTGGGTACCCAAGACTCATCCATGTCTGTGGTGATCAAAGGCCAGCCTGTCCTCCCTGATCCCACAGAAAAGCCAATACAGCACAAATCGGCGTAAAAGTCAATACTGGCTATGATAGAAAGGCACCAGAATGCCCAGTGCACCACAGCCTGCCACACATGGGGCCTGGCAGGCAAAGACCACAAGACTGCCAACCCAGCCTTCAAAATTCCCAGATCCTAATCCGATTGAGCACCAATGGCATGCACCGGACAAACAAGTTCAATCCATGAAGCCCCATTCGGCAACCCAAAGCATCCAAATTATCCGCTGCCAACATCCTGGTGGCAATATTTGGTCATAGAGTTATGACTGATCTGTCTCAATACTATAGTTAAATTGTTGATATAGGAAGTATGTTAGTGGTATAATTCAATTTGTAATCTAGGTAATACAGATACATTTTTATTATAGGGATTTAATAAAGTTAAAATGTTTAAGGTAGTATTAGTATTAAAAAAAACCCTCACTGACCACTTTTTTTTAGGAACAGCAGTACACCTGCTCATTCATTTTCTGAAGTCCAATTATCTAGTCAGCCAATTGTGTAGCAGCAGCACGACGGCTAAAATCATGCAGATACAGAGATCTAATCATGGGAACTGCTTTTGTGTGATGAATATTACCTGTAGTGCTAAAACAAATTAGGATGACAATAGCACATAAAAAAAATACTAAAACATGGCAGTAGAAGACACCTGAAATATGTAGAGAGACTTGAGTGTAAAGAGCAATGATATGCTCCTGGTCTGTGTGACACTTGACCTTTAGTGTGTATAGAGGTCAGCAGTAAATGGTTCTTTGAATAGCTGCAATCAGCAAAGAGAGTTTTATTTTTCTCTAACTTGTTCATTGTTGTCCTACTTGTGAACCTGATCTGACACGAAATCTGTAGTCGAGTTTCACATGTTCGTCTGGGTCTGCATCGGTTTCCTCCAGGTTGTCTAGCTCAAAAAATTTGTCGTGTCTGTGTGTGCATGGAGTTTGCATGTTCTCCATGTGCTTGGTGGCTTTCCTCCGGGTAATCCGGTTTCCTCCCACAATCCAAAGACATGCAGATTAAGCTAACTGGCTTTCCCAAATTTCCTGGAGCATATGAATGTGTGTGTCCCATGTGATGCATTGGCTCCCTGTCCAGGGTGTACCCCGCCTCTTGCCCCAGTATACAGGATAAAGCGGTATAGATGGATAAAGAATCAGAAGTCATGTTTCATCCAAGTCTCAAATTGTCTGACTTGTGACTCATACTTTAAAACTATGCAATGATTTGACAACTAAGTTTGCAACTTTGAAACGTAAAACCAGGCCAGGCTCGAGACTCTGACTCATGAAAACTAGGAAACCAATCTGTTGTTGCTACAAACGAGTTAACAAGAAGCACAAGTTAACAAGAGGGCAAGTGTTAGAAATGTATTTCTTTATGCATAATTATAAAAATGACCTAGATTTAAAATTTCTTCCTGATATGCTGCTATACACTGAACAGCCATAATATTAACACCACATAACATTAACACATTAACATTGATTATCAATTACATCCCAGTAAACTGTTGACAGGATCATGGGCACCCAAGGCTCGTCCTATAGTCTAGCCTATCTGGTCCGATTCCACAGAAACGCCAATGCAGGACAAATCGGCAAAAAACGTCAGTTCTGGTCATGAAAGAAAGGCACGAGAACACACAGTGCACCACCACCTCCCACACATGGGGCCCAGCGAGCCAAGAGCCAGAGAATGCCAATCTGGCCTTCTCCCAAACTCCCCAAATCCTATTCTGATCACCACCCATGAGATGCATGAGACGAACAAGTCTGATCCACTGAGGCCCCAATTCACAACCCACAGCAACCAAAGCAACTTCCTGATGCCAGACACCACAGCACTCACTGAGAGGTCTTGTAGAGTCATGCCCTGAGGTGCCTGATCTGCCCGGTGGCATAAGGGGAGCCTTAGGAATACTTACTTATGTTCATAGAACTTCTGTATTTCTTACATATTCCCCTCACTGTTTCTTGGCTCCTCAACCCACAGCCATGCTGGAGAAATAAGAAAAAAAAAAAACAACGAGAAATAATCCTAAAAAAAATTGCAAAAACAACAAAAAAATACATTTCAGAAATGTTTTTTTTAAACATTCCAGGAGACTTAGAGCACAAGGTGGGGTACACCCTGAACGGAGTGGCAGTCCATCGCAGGGAACACATACACACACTACAGGGCAATTTGGGGACGGCAATTAGCCTAATCTGCATGTCTTTGAACTGAGAGAGGAATCCCACCAAGCACAGGGAGAACATGCAAACTTTTGTGTACACAGACCCCAAGGCGGGAATCGAACCCAGACCATGGAGGTGCAAGGCGACAGTCCTAACCACTACACCACCGTTCTGTGAAAATGTTCAATAATATAGTTTCTGGACTTACAGTAACAGTTACAGTGCTACAGTACCTCAAAGATTACTTTCCAATAACAGCATGTCATCAAGTGCTTTATTCCTCAAATACTACCGCAATTATAATTATATTTTCATGAATTAAAGATTGGTTAAGCTTAGTTATATAAAAGCAAGTTCAAGTGGCTTGTTTATCATTCCCCGTTCATATCCGCATGTGTAAAGCTAAGATACAAATAATAATAATATTTCGGAATTCATTTCTGATGAACGCAACATGGATCTTCTAAGCACCTTATGTCTTAATTAACACCAGTGATCTTATTGTAAAAACAGCAAGCTGCTAGTTGAAATAGTACATTGTGTGGAAATTAAAAGGCAGTTCATTTAAGAGTTTTTGGAGCAGGTGGTGTGGAACAGCTTACACTGATCTGCTCTTTATTCTGATATACTGCTCTCTCTCTCTTAAGCTTTCTGTTCTGTTCACGCAAAATGATCATTTTGAAATCATTTGTCTATGTTTGTGACTCAATAATGAATGAAGAAAAAAAAAGACCTGTACATTACAGCGATTTAACCCGAGTGTAAAGTAAAATATAACTAAAATGACCAGATTATAGTGAGTGTCCTGTTCCTTTCATCTCTTATTTACGCCTATTGGCACACATCTGTGAAGATCAAAGTAAATCCTGGGCTTTCTGAAAAACAGTAGTTCTGGAAAGATGACATTTCAAATACACTGCTGCACTGGGATATCAACTATACATTGGTATTGTCTACTTTTTGACTGACATTGGCCTATCAGCAAATAAGAAGACATTCATACAGTAGATGCCAAATGCCCAGTGTTTAGTTAATCGTGGTCTGATTGAGGTCATAGTAATCTACCCAGCTGCTGTTTCGGTAGTGATCCAATATGTGGTGCTATAATACCCCATAAACATCAGGAACATGTCCTTTGTGCGCTAGTCTCATAGAAAGATCAGCATTATGTACGTCCCAGAGTTTTACATTTTGTTTGTTTAATCGCTTTTACATTTTATTATGATAATCAAACCAGGGCTTTCGATAGGTGCAGAATAACAAATCACAGTTAAGAGAGTAAAAACTCTTTTTATTTTTCTATATATGATACCCTGCAACACACAGAGTTTCACTAGTGCTTGGATACCATCAAGATGGAAAGTTTTGTACCTTGACGGAGAACGTCGGAGACATGATAGGACTTCCTGATTCATTTCTGAAACACTGGCCTCCCAGGAACTCCTTTAATGACCCAAACATGTGGAAATGGCTCGGAGTGAGGTCAGGACTGTACAAGGAATGTGACAATAACTTTTAGCCAATTTCCTGTCAATTTGTGAATGAATGTGTGAATTTGAGAGAGATGTGTCTTTTCCGCAAGTTGAATCCATCGATTTTCAAAGATCAGGTGTTGTATTCGCGGAATGTTCACGGGAATGACTACAGTGAGCGCCGAGCCACTTCGAGTCTTAGTCACTTCGGAATCATTAGTCATGGATGTCTGGAATTCTTTAAAATGTTTCCACCGTTTGAATGTTTTACTCCAGCTAAGAGTCTCATCACCAGACTGTGTTTGTAAATGTCAATCGCTTTTACACAATCATTCACCAGAAATTTGACTACAAGTTCCGGTTTGTCATCCGTCATCAAATTTTATTTATGTTTTACAGAAGGGTTTTTGTTAAGCTACGTAAGTACTGAAATATTCTTCTTTTTAAGTATGTAGCTATATAAAAAAAAGCTGAAATGGTTTTAAAAAGTGGTATTTTTCACAAAAATTATCTGTCTTGTAAAAGAAGCTTACTGTATATTGAAGGTTGTTTTATCAATTTGAATGTTTAAAATTGTGATCATTCAATGATAGGATGATCAAGAACTTAAAGACTTAAAAAAAAGTATTTTTTATTTTTATAATGAAGATTTCTTTTCCCCCTGACACAAAAGGGCATAATAAACAACAACAACAACAACAACAACAACAACAACAACATCTGTATTGCTATTCACTATCAGCTAAATTATTCTTTTAAACAGAAGTATCTATATTTGTCCAAGCAATGCATCCCTAGTTTTTATATCTATTAGTCCTTGTGCTGCTTACTGTAAGACAGAAATAGATACGTTTAGTTTGTTGGAGTGCACATAGAAATCCCGGTTCTGAATTTCTGTTCTATTCAGACAAAATGAAACAATTTCTCAATGCCAATGACTCAATAATGAACTTTAAAATACATCCATGTTAGAGTTTAACTTGATGAATAAAGGTAAAAATATAACTAAAATGACCAAAAGTTTTGGCACCTTTCTTCTTTTATTTACACCTATTGACACACACCTGCGATCACCCGTGAACAAGAAGAACACGCATCAGCAGCAAAATAACCTAATAATTACATACAGTACTTAAATGACTACAAAATACCTACTTCAAAATTATGCGTGTATCACATATTGTATTTATTTTCTCTCTCTTTTTTCTTTTTTAGAGCTCTGTGCTTTGGCTCGGCTTAGTTCAGGGCTCATGTCTATTAAAAAAAATACTGCAGCCCAAAATACACAGCGTGTTTGGTTCACTTCCTGCTGTCGGGTCGATTCGGGGTTGAATCTCTGGGTGCTTTCAGATATGCAGCATTTATCCAGTTTGAATGTAACATTCCTGAGTTTTCCTTCTTGGCTTTGCTTTCAAGCGGATGTGGGACAGTGATGGCTCAGTGTGTTAAGGCTCTGAGTTACGGATCGGAACATCGGCGGTTCGAGCCCCAGCTCCGCCAAGTTGCCGCTGTTGGGCCCTTGAGCAAGGCCCTTAACCCTGTCCGCTACGGGGACCCCATAAAATGGCTGAGACCCCGCACTCTGACCCCTGAAGCTAAGAAGCTGGGATATGCAAAGAGTAAAGAATTTCACTGTGCAGTAATATATGTGTGACGAACTGAATGTATGTGTGAACTGAACTGAATTCTAAATTGGTTTGATTTCAAGGAGAAAGTGATTCGATTCAATATAAATGACTACAGGAAGTTAACATGCTGTGCATGTGAGTTACACTTATTGTTGAACCCTTGATCCAGAACAAAATAGAAGTGTTGACTTTGATACAATTTTTTTTTTAATGTATACCCTTTTAATATTCATTTATTTAGCACACACATCTCTTTGATATTTTTATATACACTTGTCAATCAAATATATTTACAAAATTTACAGCCGTACACACTCTTTAGTATCTGAAAGTACAGTACACTGCCTGGCTACAATAATCACTTTCACTGTATGTGTGATTTCAGCCTTTAGCTTTTAGCTTTGATTACAGCACACAATCTAACTGGTGATCAGTTCATGTGTAAAAATGATTCCCCATGTTCCCAGAACCACTCTTTCACAATTTGAACATACCAGTGTAATCAGGGAAGAAAAAGTCCATAGATGTGATAACCTTGTTATTCAGTACATTCAAGTCATCAGCTGACTTCAGTTTATTGCCATATATTGTGGTTGCTGAGTCTAGACCTGATCAACTGAAGCAACCCCAGATCATAACACATGTACAGTGGACACTATTCATGATGAGCATCGCTTCATGTGCTTTCCTTCTTACCCTGACACGCCCATCGCTCTGGAATGGACTCAATCTGGACTCATTAGATCACATGACCTTGGACATTGCTCCAAATTCCGGTCTTTATGCTCCCTAACAAATTCAAGCCTCTTTTTCTGATTAGTCTCACTAACAAGTGGTTCTCTAATAGCCACACAGCTGTTTAGTCCCAGTCCATGATGTGTGTATGGATTGCTCTTACGTTCACCAACATATCTTTGGTTTTTACTGTTGATTTTTTTTATACCATGCAACTTCATCAAGTGTTTATGTGATCTACATTTATCATTTTTTTCCAACTACATTTCTTCCACAAAGCTGACAGTTCAGCACTATCCTTACAGGTTTTAATAATGTGTTGAAGGGTTCTTAGCCCAGGTCCAGTCATTTCAAATCTCCTTAATTGTTTTCTCCGCTTGATGCAACCCAGTAATTTGACCCTTCTGAAATGCCGACTTTTTTTTTTTTTGCCGGTCTATAATTTGGCTTTAGTTTGAACCAATAGGTGTGAAATTGATGTTAAAGTGTAATTGTTTCCATCTAGTTTTCTTCTTAATGCGGGTTGATTGTATTGTATTGTATTGCACTGTAATTCATAATTAATTTGCCAGAAGCTTTGGTCCTAAAATCTTTTTTTTTTTTTTTAAAGAAGACTCTATTAGCTTCGGTGCCATATCCTGATAAACTAAGCGCGATAATAATCCTGGAGTGAACCATTCATTTATCCAGAAACGAAGTCGTCTTGGTGCCCGAGGGAACGGGGAACTAAAGGTGCTCGTTAGCAGAGGTGAGTCAGCAGCAGCACTCCAGGGAATCGGGGCTAAATCCTCTACAGTCCCGACACTTAACACAACCGAACATCCGTGTGGTGGCGGGACAGTTCGGGCAACTTATGAGGAAAAGTTCAGAGGTTTCAGATCTACAAGCAGTAGAAGAGTTTAAAATGATAAAAAAAGGTGCTACATTTATGTAAACCTCTTACTTAGGCCTGTGTGTGAAAATACTACATGATAAAATCGACAGTGTTGAATCAGTACCTAAAGTCTTGAATTCACACACTACAGTGTTTATCTACAGTAAGCAGTGTTGGGTGTAACACGTTACAAAGTCCCACAGTCCAAAGCAATGCATTGCACATGGTGCGCACCTGAGTGTGTGCTTGTCCCCCCCGCCCTGCGCCCCTACATAGGATAAGTGGTATAGATAATGTATGGATTAATGGGCATTTTCATATCATACTTTTTATCGATTTGTAGTTCCAGTTATTGTTATGGGACATCTGCAAAAAAGTTATCGTATACGTTATAGCAGCTATGAGGTGTTGTATCTCCATCAGCCTCTTGAATCTCAACTTTCGTCTCAGTAAAAAAGCCATTCCCATTAAAAACAAAACAAAACAAAACCCTTATATGTAAGTCTTGCTGGTGTTGTGGAGGCTTCAGATGTCCACATCTGCATTTGGGTTTTTCAGATATGTCATGTAGGATCATGTTTATATGCTGAAAAAATCCTGAAGCCTGAGTCCACGGTGGTGTAGTGGTTACAGTAGCACTGTTGCCTTGTTCTCGCACCTCCAGGTTCCGGGTTCGATTCTGACGGGTCTGTGTTCATGGAGTTTACATGTTCTCCCTATGCTTTAGTGGGTTCTGTCCAAAGTCATGCAGATTAGGCTAATTGGCGTAACCTTTACGATGGATTGGCACCTCATCCAGGTTGTACCCAACCTTGTAACCTTAGTTTCCTAGGATAGGCTCCAGGCCTCCCGCAACCCTGCATACAGGTTAAAGCTGTATGGACAATGAGTGAGTGAGTGAAAGTGATGCCTGTGTGAAGTCATTATATATAATAATGCAGAAAATAGTCTAAAATTTTCTGGTTTTTAAAGGTTAATAAGAAAAAAACACAGCTTACCAAAACCAATCATACAGGTCCATGTGAATGAGCTGTACAGTACCTATAGGAATATGATGTCATATACAAACAAGCGCTTCCATGTAACACTGTGATCTGAATTACTGACAAAACCTTCTGAGTTTACTGAAATATCAAATTTGTTGCAAACATCAAGTCTGCGAAGGCAACAATGTATGTTACAATCCCCCAAAAAACAACAACAACAAAAAAAACAACCTCTGTCAGTCATCGCTCTTCAATAATTCACCACATTTGCATATCATTATCTGTATTTCTCATTATCTCGGACCGAGACCTACTTACATATTCAACAGCATCAACTGGCTTACATTCAGATGTGCAAATTAACATAAATAATTGCGGATCGCCACCTTTAAGTCTGGATTTAAATGTATCTCCGGGCTTTTCTTTAAAGTTATTATTATTATTATTATTATTTGAGGATTTATGAATTTGATATACTGTATATAATAAATTCAGAGTTATTATTGCTATTTCTGGTATATTAAGTTGGTTATTATCTTGAATGTTATTAATCATAATAATCATTTTATTGTATAAAATGATCAACTATACTATACTATTGTAATGGTATAATTACACTATTGCCACCTGCACTATAATAAACTTCATAAACACACTGACTTCACATCATGGTGACTTTGCGTAAGCCATGTTCATTTGGAAAATCTACAATTGGTGGTATTTATAGAAACTGATGAGACAAATGGAAAAAAAGAGATATTGTGAGCGCTACAGTAGGCTCAGGGTGATGGGTGAAGGCTGCCAACCCGACACACACACACACACACACACACACACACACACACAGAGAGGGAGCTTTGACAAATCAGACACATCATTAAGCCACAGTGCAGCCCCTGAAAATGTGTATGTGGGATAAGGCCGCGCCGCACACACACACACACACATACACACTCGCCCTGGCATAAGCTCTGGCACATCTACACTCCACCTACTCGCAGTGCTATAATGCTGTATTTTATGGACAGTAGGTTGCTCTGGAGAATAACACGCATCCCTTTGAATTCTCCAAAGTCACTGTGCGTTACTTTGCCAAGTTGCATTAATGTCCCATGCGTTCACATGTTCCATATTGGTCTTCAGAGACGCCTCTAAAAATGATGTCATTTAGTTTTGTCTGTTTGTTCAGTGATACCGTAGTTCAGCTACATTGCAGCTGCGTACCGATCCTTCTTTACTGAACCTTCCGCCGGGTTTCACAATGAGTACTGCAATGTTTATCCAACTTAATTTCCTAATCTGTAGTTGACCAAAGTGGCAAAATGTTTATCTTATACAGGGCTATAAAAAAGTATTTGCCCCCTTTCTGATTTATTTATTTATTTATTTATTATTTTTGCATATTTGTCTCACCATAAGGCGGCACGTGGTGTAGTGGTTAGCACTGTTGCCTTGAACCTCCAGGGTCCGGGTTCGATTCCCGGCCAGGCTCGATTCCCGTCTCTGCGTGCATGGAATTTGCATGTTCTCCCTGTGCTTGGTGGGTTTCCTCCGGGTACTCCGGTTTCCTCCCACAGTCCAAAGATATGCAGGTTAGGCTAACTGGCATTCCCAAATTGCCTGTAGTGGGTGGATGAGTGTGTGTGCCCTGCGATGGATTGGCACCCTGTCCAGGATGTACCCTGCCTCGTGCCCTAAGTCTCCTGGGTTCGGCTTCAGGTCCCGGTGACCCTGAATACAGGATAAAGCGGTATTGAAGAGTGAGTGAGTGTCACACTATCAAACTAATTCTAACATAATACAAAGATAAATATAAAATGTAGTTTTTAAATAATGTTTTTATTCATTAAGGGTAAAAAGCTGTCCATACCTATCTGACCCTATGTAAAAAAAGTAATTGCCACCCCTCCCGCTGCTAAATCATGAATGGTTTTTGTAAAGCTGAGTTAAATTTCATTGCCACACTCAGGCCTGATTACTTTCAGACCTGTTGAATCAGGAAATCACTTAAATAGAACCTGTCTGACAAAGGGAAACATGCTAACTTGCTAGATCTCAAAAAGCAACACATTCTTAAGAAATTCAAGAACAAATAATAAACAAAGTAATTGACGTCTATCAGTCTGGGGGGAAAACTTTTTCAAGGCACTGTAGGCGTGGCCTAAATAGAAACGTTAAAAAGATTATTAACTTAAATCCACATGATCGGCTGCAATAGAGGATCTGCCAGAGAAGAAACAACGGTTTAAAGAACTACAGTCATTCAACTACAGCTATAGTGAAGAAATGTCGTGTGAATGAAGGCGTAAAGCCGATCGTATGTGAATGACGGTCCCGGTGGCTTGGAGTCGTTGGCGATGAACATTCAACAAGTGGAACGTCTGCTCCTTGAAAATCAACAGATAATTGTCGCTTGCAGGAGAGACTCATCTATCTATGTAAACTGTACACACAATCATTCACCAACACCACTTGCACATAACTGGGAGTTATTGCCACATCCCCGTACAGTCCCGACCTCGCTCCAAGACATTACATATTATATATAATGTTCCCACTATCATGCAGACATAAGTATGTGCACACAAGTCACCAGAGGTACACTAACCACTTCCATCTGCCCAGTCTTTATTTATGTGACCGGTTGGTGCACAGACTAAATGGCTTCCATATGTTTTATTGTTAGAGACGGAACCCTAATGACTGCAGGGCGAAAGGGGGCCACGTCTTCAATCTTTCATCGGTGAAAGGCGACATCGGAGGAACAAAAAGGTAAAAGAAACCCAAACCTTGTTGGACGTTACCTCAAGGCACCTCAGTGCATTCTGATTTTTAATGACTGATTACTGATTGGTGCAGTGAGAGATGCATGCAAATGTTTGTGCACCCTTTGGAGTAAAGGGCAAAAATAATTATTTGAAAAATAATTATATACAGTATATATATATATATATATATATATATATATATCATATACTATATACACACGCACACACCTGTGGGGATTTTTCAGGGAT
>JAQKPX010000002.1:6161237-6171939 GCA_030068255.1 Clarias angolensis | reverse complement strand
TTTTTTACGCGTTATGTTTGTGTAATTAATTAATCTAAATTAACGCGTTAAAGTCCCGGCCCTAAAATATATATAATCGGCACGGTGGTTAGCAGAGTGGCCTTGCACCTCTATGGTCAAGGGGTCGATTCCTGCCTCAGGTCTGTGTGTGTGCAGTTTCCATGTTCCCCCCGTGCTTGGTGGGTTTCGTCCGAGTATTCCTGTTTCCTCCCACCGTCCAGCAAAAAGGTTTGACAGCAAAACGCGATAAAAGCCATTGTCTGACTTTCACTGATTTTGTCAAATTATTGTCCTTAAGTACACATAGTTGTCTATAATAAAACATTTTGCTTGAAAATTGTTGTATATTCTTCTTTTTATCATTGGTTTTGCTGCATTTGGGCGCCAGACCCAAGCATATTTATGAAAGTATATATCTATAAAAGAAGATTAAAAAGTAAGATAATGAGTCGGCATTCAAGAGGTGCACAGACGCTTTGAGACATAAGATAGACATGGGATGCTATTAAGTTTGTATGCCTGGTTGTTTCTTCCATGCCTGGTTCTCCAATCAGAATTTCTGACCTCTGTTATAAATGTATGGAACAGCAGACATACGTATATGCAGTTGGATGAGACCTTTCACTGTAAATCCCTGTATTATAAAGGCATCAAAAACTGCAGCACTGAAAACTGAAGAAAATATTTTTTGATATTATAAGATGTTGCCATGACTTGTACATACAATAAGACAGTAAATGTGTGAGTTTGTTATATATTGCTTAATATTTATTATTAATTAACGAATCATTGATAAATATTATTCATACTATTTCCATAGCTACAAGCACAACTGCAGGCTGATTTATCTATTATGACAAAACTGTGGAGTGGAGGCGAGTGGAGTTAAAGCATTTTGAAAAATCAGCCAAAATTTACACTTCCACATAGCCCTAACAATTTTGTCAAAAACATTTCAGAATTTGTGTTTTTTTATCAGCCTCATGGCTCAAAGAAACAATGCACAAAATATTTTTGAACATCTCTGCAAGAAATGTTTTTCTTCTTTAAAACTGTCAAAATGGAGATAACTCGTTTTGCTGTCAAAATTAACAAAAGATTAACACTCATTGGAGAAAAGGGTTTGAATTTGTCATCTTGGGAGCTTCGGTGGTCTTAACGTTTATTACAGTGCACTCTTGACCTGCTGTCCTGCATGGATGCACTGCTTCTCCATATAATGATTGTAAGATCGGGAGGAACCTTGGATAACCAACTCCCAGTCATTAACGTGCTAATGATTATGACTCACACTGCAAACTTTAACACATAAGCACTACATAGAGGTCAGTAACTGCAATTTAAGCACTTAAAAAAACAAAACTTTTAGTTAATATCCCCTAAATAAATTGTAAGTATAAATGCCGTTCAAGTCTAACTGGGACTTTCGATTGCACAGAATAACAGAACACTATTTCAATCTGTATAGTGTTGGTCTTTTGGCTGCTTTCGGCAAGGAGTCACCACAGCAGCCCAGTCTGCACACAAGCTTGGCACGGGTTCGAGCTTTAGACGGGCACTGCATCCAGCAGCTGGGGTTTGGGGCTTGCCTGGAAACCTACTACTGAGCCACCAATGTCCTCCACTATCTTTATCTACAGTATATAATGTATATATTTATTTTCCCAGCATTATACTAGTGCTTGGATACCATCGAGGTAGAAATTTTTTTCAGTAGGACGAAGAACAGCCTGCGTGACGTCTGAAGTGCTGGCCTCCCGGGAACTCCTTTAATGGCCGGTTTTGCTCCATAGAACATGACTGTGGTATCATTTGGATTTTAACTCTCTATGATAAGTTGAATAACGTACCCTCTCATTGCCTTTTTCAATGAACTTGAGCTAGCTAATATGCTAATTAAAAAAACACTTACATGCCACTTTACCTAAAGACTGACACATAAGACCCAATGTTGTTCAAATCACACCATTAATAACTGTTTTTGCTACAGTAGGTCTTAAAAAAAAAAAAAAAGTCCCCTGAGCTTCAAAGCCAGTTGTCAAGACATTCTAACATGAATGAGCCTGGGGAATGTCATAACACAGCGTTTTGTCACTTTTGTCATGTCTCATGTCAAGTTGACATCCAAATTTAGAGGCTAACACTTTCTGGAATAAACCTGTGTTACAGGGGAGTGTTATTGTACAGCACTTAACTCTGAGTCAGGGCGTATAAAAATGCAGCAGTCTCCTGAACTAAAGAGGAAAGAAAAAAAAAATCAATAAGTCATTTCTAGAGGTCAAGACTGCTATTAGATACAATGTCAGAGATGCAAGTCAGTGATGATTGATGCACCTAGTGGGAAACACACAGTATATGAACACTTGACCATTACAGATGCTGAATGCTTCTGTATCTTTTTGTACTGTAGTAGATCAAGTAAGAAAGTAATCATTGTGTTCTCGGTACAATTTACATTTATGACGATCTGAAGGCATACTTTTTGTCTCGGTGAGGACGTGAACCCTGAAGTTAGGTATAATTTGATGTAAGACTATTGTTCAGGTAATTGAGCACTTAATGGATGTATTTATGGATGTATTAGTTATTATTCATCAGTGAAAGTGGAGGAAAGAAGATTGATATTGCTTAAAGCAGAAGGTCAATAATTGCAAGTCTAGACAGTATTCATCAAATAATAGTCTGAGAATGAATACGGTATCATTTTGTATCATGCTGTGTACAGGGAAAAAAAGAAACATTTAAAGTTAGATGAGTGAAAAATCATCATCCTAAAAAAAATGTGGCTTTTGCACTCAGCAGGTGATAAGCAGCTGGTAATATCCTGACAGCTAAATTTCAAATTATAATTATAACACAGATGAATTATAAACAGATTTTTCCTTTCTTTAAACATGTAATTTGACAAGTATGTGCAGAACAACGAGTTCTCTCAGGCTCACGTCAATCTCAGGCTTTTTCTTTTTCATGTGTAATTAGTGCTCAAATCATACACTATGTACAGTATAGAAAAAGGAGAAGATTGTCCACATATTCAACAACACATCTGACCTGTAGACAGGATCCACAGCTTTGCTATGCTGCTAAGAGAAAAAATCCAGTCTTGCTAAATGTCAGCATTATTTATGTGTCCTAGACTTTCTCATTACAGACTGTCTGTGGCTTGTTAGACTGTCATATGAGACAGTAATTAAAGCAGCCCGTGGGAACATGGCATTAGTAAGTCTGATGTGAGGTTAAAGCCTCGAAATGACTAAAGATAGGAAGAATTGCTGTAAATTTAAGAAAGTTTCTCTGACTTCTAGACTTTTTTAGACAGTAGAAAGAACCGTCTTGGAATAAAGGCATGTATTAATAAGTATGTAAGAAGTAAGTACTGTAAGTAAGTATCAATATAGACTGCCTGCCCCTTTTTCATTCCATTTCAGGGTCAAATTATTGGCCTGCATTAAGCAAAGAAAACAACTAAGGAGCTAAATTACTAGAAACGGGTTAAGAACTTCCCAGCACTATCCTGGAAGGCCATTAATTTTGTGCAATAAATACAGTATGGTTGGAAAATAACATGAGCGGAGGTCACTTAAATGCTTGGTAAAGTTGCATCGTAAGAAAAAAAAAAAGGACAGTTGAAAGCAGAGCTATGTTTAATATTGGAAATACGGGCATTTCTATACGCATGAAATATGATGAGAACTCATAAAATTGGGACTAAACAGCTGTGTTACGAGTGTTCGAATCTCACCTCTTATTTGTGTTTGCGTGTTCTCCTTGTGCTTGTTGTGTCTAGTTTTCTCCTACAGGCCAAAGACATGCCTTATAGGTTGTTTTGCATTGGCAAAATGCCAGTGTATGTATAAATGTGTATACTTGTGCCATTTGATGTGTTGTCACCCTATATAGGGTGTCCCATGCCTAGTGTCCTGGGGTAGGCTTCAGGCCCCTTGTGACCCTACTCTGAATAAGTTTTAGTTAGCAATATTTTACAATAAATCTATGTTCAATATACACTACCAGTTAAAAGTTTGGACACACCTTCTAATTCAATGGTCCTTCCTAATTTTTGTGCCGCTATTGATCTGTAAAGCTTCATAATCTGAGGTGCTGTTTGTTAATTGGTAATTTCTGAGGCTAGCTCTAAATGATCAAGTTTTGGTCTTGCTTTCCTGGGAAGGTCTTCATGAGAGCCAGTTCCATCGTGGTGCTTGATGGGTTTTGCAAATGCACTTGACACAATACTGTTCTTGTGGTTCTTCAAACTTTTCACTGGTACTGTATACACATGTTAAGTAAAGAGAGGAGATATACGGGATATAAAACATGCTGGTTAAGGTAGTGCCATGTGTATGTCGTGACCATGGAAGTAAAATAAAAGTCTGTACCATAATCATGACATGATCATATGATACAGCATGGACACAGTGACATCCATAAGTTTGTGATGCATTAAAAAAAATCCATTATTACATTTTATCAGTGAAAATAATAATTCAGGATCTTCACATTTTTACACTGATGCTTGGCAAATGAGTATATTTGTTTTTGTTTTACAAGGAGTGGTAAAAGCTAATGATGTACATGGTTAAAGTACTTGAAGCCATAAAACCTTAAAGATCATTTTTATTTCTTAATTAGCTGAAACATGGCTGTGACCTCTCTCAATGAAAATATTCACCAATCCATGCATTCAATTTCTAACATTTCTTGCAGAAATTTGTTGTGGTTGATATATTATGAACATGCACATTTTATGATGATTTTTTAAAAATCTAAAATAATTTTATCCTTCTATTCTTACTCCAGCTGATTTATTTGATACAGGCCAGCCGAAATTATCTGTTGATTCTTGAAGAACCTTGAAGAAGGTTTTGCCATAACACTGCTGAATAACTACCGCACAATAGTTAAAGTGGTAGTTCGGGTTTTTATCATGTCTGTCTTAAATCAAAATTGAGGTGCGAATAAGTACATTATATTAGGTCTTGGTCATTATAAATTTTCTTGCTCTCACACCGACCGTGACGTTTGTTGAACAGAGCATAAATACAATGTAAATAATCAGGGCCAAATTTCCCAACCCTTGTTCCGTGCAAAAATGCATTCCAAAGTTCAGCTGAGACTCATACTGTATGAAGCTTCTGCAGTCCAACTAACCTAAGTCAAGTTGGTAAGTTCTGGTGTATTTAGTATGAATGTAACTCTTCATTTACCCAGAATGTGGGTTGTTTAGCCCCAAGTACTTACATTGCATTGATGTCCATGATAAAAACCCTGAACTTTCCCTTTAAGAATAAATACTATCATTATTGAAGTACTGTAATATCAAAATGTTACAATATTGCACAATGCCTTAAATAAACATAATGTGTTTATTTATAGCCAGCTAAAGCTCGAACCCTAACCCCATCAGAGGAATTGTTCGAGCTAACAGGAAATCTATGCTAACTGCAATAATCACTCTTTACAACTGCCTCTTATCAGCCGAGAAGCAGGATCTGAGCCTGTAGTGCACCCAGATTCACTAAAGCTTGAAATTATTATTAATATGAAGTTATATGAAATCCAGTGTTGCTTGTTAACTGTTCTATTTATTAACCATATAGGAAAACATGAGTACAATGTAAAAATCTTAGTTAAAAAAAAGTAGTTTTCGTTCATAAAGGTTTCCCTTTTCCCTACATCCTACAAGAGAAAACCAAATAACATATACAGTACACGTATAACATAATAACATCTAATATGTACTGCAGATTCTAAATGCTATAATTTAAAAGGTCCCATATTTTCCTGTTTAAGTTAACACAGGTCCCAGATCTCCCCCAAAGTGTCCGTCATACGCTTTGGCTGAAATACCCATCAGTTACCCCCTTTTCCCTCTGTTTCATTCCTCTTCCGCATTGGACACATTGTGTCAGGATTGATGTTAAAGAGCTACTGCTGAGCCACAGAGAACATCAGAGCTGAGCAACAACCCGGGCGGAGGGATGGACCAGAAGTTGACGGTAATGCAACATAGTGGATGTCAACTGCCGGTAAACACCAAGACAAGACAAGACAAGACAAGACAAGACAAATTGGGGGAGGGGATCTTCTTATATGAGGTCACAATAGGGGGGGAACTCTATTTGGCTTGTGTTAATGTTTGGCTTGGGCAATACAAAAACAAAAAAAAAAGACAAAAAGCATGATGAATACAAGGGTGAGTCAAAAATTATCCACACTCCGGTTGTTTTAAAACTTCTGTTGCCAGCACCATTTTTTCAGCACTTTCCGTTCAGGCCTACTGTTTCCCCAGTCTTTGCTATGTAGGTGTAAATGCGTTACATAAATTTATTTGTAACTGCAGTGCGAGCAAAAATGAATGCCCCATTGTGATTTGCACAAAAGAAGAGCAGCAGGCAGTGATTTGTTTTTTTGTGGTCTGCGGGTGTACCTGGTGCTGCTATTTATCAAAAACGATGTGTGCAGTATCAAGATAGTGTTTGGATATCTGCCAACAAAATTTGGACCGATACTTTAAGGAAAGGTGAAAGTTTCTTAAAGAGAATCGCTGATGACGAGACACGAATTCATCACAACGACCCTTAGAGTAAACGGCAGAGTATGGAACGGAAACATCCTCAATCGCCGACTGAGGAAATGTTCAAAAATCAACCATCAGCTGGAAAATTCATCAACGCTTACAGTATTCTGGGATTCTCAAGGGCTAGTATTAGGACATTAAAAATGAAAAAGGTTCAACAATCAAGAGTGCTCGTTACAGTGAGACGCTTATTGAACATCTGAAGCCTAAACAATCCAATCTCGCTCTATTGGACTTCCACTGTTTGGTCCCTTGAAAGCAGCCCTATGAGGATGAAGATTCACTTCTGATGAAGTTATATAAAAATATGGAAAATGTTGAAAGGTCCAAGGGGTATAAATACTTTTGCAAGGCACGGGGTGTTTTATATATGTGAATATACATTATGAGATAGACCAACACAAAGTGGCACATTTACAAATTCTTTTTTTTATACAGTGTGGTGTTTATTTGTATTCAGCCCCCTTTACTCTGATCCCCCTAACTAAAATCCAGTTGAACCACTTGCCTTCAGAAGTCACCTAATTAGTAAATAGAGTCCATCTGTGTGTAATTTAGCCTCAGTATAAATACAGCTGTTCTGTGAAGCCCTCAGAGGTTTGTTGGAGAACATTAGTGAACGAACAGCATCATGAAGCCTAATGAACACACAGGACAGGTCAGAGATAAACTTGGAGTATGGAGAAGTTTAAAGCAGGATTAGGTTCTAAAAAATATCCCAAGCTTTGAACATCTCATGGAGCACTGTTTAATCCATCATCTGAAAAAAGAAAAAGTATGGCACAACTGCAAACCTACCAAGACATGGCCGCCCACCTAAACTGACAGACCAGGCGAAGAGAGGCCCATAGTAACTTTGGAGGAGCTGCGGAGATTCACAGCTCAGGTGGGAGAATCTGTCCACAGGACAACTATTAGTCGTGCACGCCACAAATCTGGCCTTTATGTAAGAGTGGCAAGAAGAAAGCCATTGTTGAATGAAAGCCATCAGAAGTTCCATTTGCAGTTTGCAACAAGGAATGTGGTGGACACAGCAAACACGTGGAAGAAGGTGCTCTGGTCAGATGAGACCAAAATTCAACTGTTTGGCCTAAACACAAAATACTACGTATGTGTGGCAGAAAACACTGTGCATGGTTGTGGCAGCATCGTGCTCTGGGGATGCTTTGCTTCAGCAGAGACAGGGAAGCTGGTCAGAGGTGATGGGAAGATGGAGCAAAATACAGGGCAATCTTAGAAGAAAACCTGTTATGCAAAACATTTGAGACTGAGTCAGAGGGGTATCTTTCAGCAGGACAATGACCCTAAACATACAGCCAGAGCTACAATAGAATGGTTCAGATCAAAGTATATTCATGTGTTAGAATCGCGCAGTCGAAGTCCAGACCTAAATCCAATTGAGAGTCTATGGCAAGACTTGAAAATTGCTATTCACAGATATTCTCCATCCAATCTGCCTAAGCTTGAGCTATTTTGCATCAAAGAATGGGAAAAAAACAGATGGCAACTATAACTAAAATAGTAATAAGGTATATAATAATAATATTGTGCCTGGCATTAAATAAAAAAGAAGCCCTTGGTCCCCCTTTAGCCTTCAGTATTATTCACAAGTGGAACGATGCTAGCATCAAATACACTCGCGGTGTACCCCTGCAGTCGACCAAAAAAGCATCAGAACCTCAGTGTTTTGTCATTGCTCTATTCTACAAGCTTCCCATTTCGTCTCGTCTCGTGTCTTGTCTCTGATGGACGGCGGTGCGCGGCGTTCTCTGACCTCGCCGACTCGCGGGGCTCTCTGATGTTATGAAACCCTTTCATGCTGCGTTTTCCTGCTTTTCCCGTGCAGGTGGATGAGTTGCAGTGGAAACACGCAGTGCCCATTTCTAGCTTTTCAACGCTGCCACTTTGAAGCTCGAGTTGTGAACGTCTCTCCGGGGAGATGAGTGCGCCTGACGCCCCATCGCACCTGCTCGTTCACACAGCTCAATCATAGGCGCATTCACTCCGGCACGCTTCTGTGAACATCTGTTGCAAAGCACATAAGAGGCTGTATGCCATGATATGACTCTCCAGCAGAGGTTCATTTACAGTTTAAGGCAGAATCTACTATTTTATCTTAGATGCATGTGGTAAAATATAACATTCTTACTTTTTTTTTTTTGATTGCTAGGCATCTAAAAATATATCAAGTCTAAATCAAAACAAAAAAAAAAAGCAGGGGGTCGGCACATTCCTCTTTTGCACGTATCTCAATGTAAGTTCTAGCATTTAGATAATAAGTATGAGAATGACACACTACTTCTTCCCTCACCATACACGTACTGTATTGGAAGGAATAAGGGACCAAATTGCAGCACTTAGCCCCAGGCCGAGCCCTTTGCTCATTTCACGGTGCTGTTTTTAGAGCAGGATGATGTTATTTTTCCAGCCAGTGGAGTAATTGTCTGGTTTTGTAACCTGTGTTCAGTGTCCTCTTTGACAGGAGCCATTTGTGCTGCTGCAATGTAGCCTACACTTCCGATAAAGACGGAGCTGCAGTGAGTATCAAAGTAAGGTTATGCTCGAGATTACAAACTATACGCCATGTACACACTTCTTCTAACTGTCATGCTAGTAAATACAACAGAAAATAATTAGGGGTGTCAATATTAACGAGTGTGATTAATCTAGAAATTTTACGGCATTACTATTTTAGCCTTCCCGTAATTGCTTGTTTAACAATGGCACGTTTAATGCGGATAATAAGATGACTGTGGAAAGATCATGAGGTGTGCTGAATGGCAAATTTCATTATTAAAAGCTTTTACAGTAGATGAAAGTTTTGTGTTAATTTTTGGATTTAAGCCCCTGGGTTCGAACTGCCACTGTCGTCATCGGTGGGTTGCCACGCCCCCCATACTACCCAGCCACTCCTCCCATTCGAGAAATTCTAAATGAAATGTTAATGTTTGAGATATTATAAAACTGCATAATCTGTTTTCTCTAAACAGTTCCTCATGCATTTCTTCATTCCAACATTGCACGCTTATAATACAAGTACAAGTTAAATATAGAGTATTTAAAAATTGTGATTAATCATGATTAATTACAGACTATGACTGTGATTAATTAAATAAAAAAAATAAATTGATTGACAGCACTAAAATTAATTTGTAATAAAAGATATGGAGGTTGGGTTTAGGGCTAGGGTTGCAGACGGAAGTAAAGGATGAGAAAGATGGGGAATTACCGTTTTTTTTTTAACCTACAATTGGTTTTATGGATTCATTCATGAGTAATTTCACCATCAGTCCCGGTTTGATTTGAACATCCTTTATATATTATTTTTTCCATTCTGTAACATGATAACATGGGTTGTTTGGACTTGTAAGATATTTGTAAAAGTTGTATATCCAGGAGGATGTACTGTATGTATTATTATAAATAAAATAGTTAATATTATTTGCTACCCAGTTGGTTTACGTTAAGTGTTGGAGTAAAAATAATCACAGTGTATCTATCAGTTATTACAGAGCGATGTGCCTGATTGTACAGTTTTAACTTTTGCCTTATCTGTTCTAATGTGAAATTATAAAAAAATATATATTTTAGTATTATATCAAATGTTATCAAGTCTTACACTCGCCTATTTTACTACATACATAATATTACTTCCATCTAGAAACCTCTGTTGTTCAGCTATGGACCGTAGAGGCCAATGGTGACCATTGTATTTATTCCCATTTTCATAACACGCATCCACACGCTATGGGTAATTTGGGAACGCCAACTAGACTAATCTGCATGTCTTTGGACTGTTGGAGAAACCCGGAGTACCCGGAGGAAACCCCATGTACGAAGACCATGAGGAAGGAATGGAACCCAGAACCATCACAAGGCTCCATTACTAACCACTACACCACCATATAGAAAAGACATCAGCTACCTACCTTTATCCTAGCTTTTACCTTTACCTAGAAACCATGACAGTCAGTCAAACGAACCAAGCCAAACCGAACGCCAGCTAAGACTTAACTAAACAGCTAAAACTTGTTGGTGTCAGTGCAAATAGGTTTACATATTATTTGCGTTTTTTTTTTTTTTTTTTTGCATTTTTTGCAAGATTTATTGTAGATATAGCTC
>JAQKPX010000002.1:6138362-6149617 GCA_030068255.1 Clarias angolensis | reverse complement strand
CATATTGTAAATCTAGGTTATATTATATAAGTAAATAATATATAATGTCAGTGATAATAATAATAATAATAATAATACAAAAATTTATATTTACACAATTGTTGTTCACACAGTACCATAATTGGATGCTGCCTCTTTCTATAGAACATCCTGAGCGTTTAGAACTCGTGAAAGGCTCATCACGTTAAACCTTGAATGTAACTCTGCTTACTCCAATCAGTATAAAATGTGTTTATACAATCCGAGTTAATTCTGGATTATTAAAGAGATTGTATTGACATAGCTGAGAGAGAGAGAGAGAGAGAGAGAGAGAGAGAGTGAGAATGTGTGTATTTTTGATGAGACACAGAGAGAATAAAGTCTGTCACACTGACTCCTGTTTCACCCCACCATCTGCCTCCTAAATCTCAGCTCTCCTGCCCTTCTTCACCATCCTGTTTCAGGCAGAACCAACTGGCTGACGCTGATCCCTGCTTAGTCCTGATCTGCTTAACACCTCGGTATTGGCTGAAGCTTCTCTGCCTGTGGAACATGGGCCAAAGAACTGGGCAAGTTTTAGTCACTCCCTGCATGTGAGAACAATCCCTGCATGTTTGCTTTGGGGTAGGATGACTAGACAGAAGCCCAATTATCCAAGCCAACCAAAATGGGCTACAATGTGCTACAGTCTGATGAGACCAGAGAAGAAAGTTTAACCAAGATCTTTAACCACTGATTTAAGTTGATATGAAATATGAAATTCCCTAAAGTATTTAAGAAAATGTTTGATCATCTTTCCTATAGTTCTACAGTCACTTCTTTTGAATAGTGACATTAGCATTGTTCCATACAGTAGCAAAGTTCTGTGTAGTGAAATGTAGTGTATGGCAGACTAATAAAGCTTGATGGTTACCCTGTGACGGCATAACAGGCAATCTGCATGGCAAAACGTTGCAGGATAATTGACAAAAATCTCATGCCACCACATTTTGTTGAAGATATGAGATGGTACTGGATAACCTCATTGTGTATAAATAGTATGCAGCATCATGATGTATCATACTACCTTCTATGATAGTTTGGCCACGTCTCTTTTTCAGCTTCAGTGGCAGAAAAGCAACAAAATCTCTGTAATTAAGTGTTTTCTGCTCTGAGGGAACTTGTGGATACGGTCCCTGACAAAGCTGTGTTTAGAGACTTCAGAATGAACAGAGTTTCAGAATGAGTGAAGATGTGGGCAGATCCGTGGCAGAAGCTGTCCACACAGAACAGCGACTAGCAAACAACTAATTGGCCCGACATACGTTTATACTAGCCCAGCCATTGGGCCATCGCTTCTGTGGAACCCTGATATTAATTTGTATAGCCAGTTAATTATAGTAATGTCTTATTATTCTTGTTATGAAATTAATGCGACCTTGTGATACAATGCATACTTAATTAAGGAATATCACGAGAGGTTGTGAGGCAGTTGTAGGCACGAGGGTGCAACCCAACAACATGACCTTGAGTGTGAAATTGCTTTTGTACAACAGTTCAATAAACACACTTAATATCAACAGATTATGGTTTGTTTGTTAACTTACCAGTTAATTCCACCAAAACCATCTAACTGTGACTTGCGGAGCTGGCGCCTGTCAATTAACAGGGGTGAAAGTAGTTTTAAATTCTCACAATGTACTATGTGGCTGTAAAGTTTTAAAGTTGCGTAGTTGAATATGCGAGTCGCTCAGTCTGCCCGTTGTGCTTCAATAAGCTTTTCAAAAGCCATCAACATCTGTTGCAACAAAGAACATAAACCATTGTAATACAGTATGTCCTGGTGAAATCCTGAAGAACAAAATAGTGCAAGTTAGACAGATGCTCGTCTAGAGACGAACCAGGAGGTGTTGGATCGAGTTAGGTGGAGAGGGGGAAAGAAAGAGAGAGAGAGATAGGGATAGATAGAGACATAAAGAGAGAATGAGAAGGTGAGCGTGGGAGTGTTAGCATCATAAGAACAGATGCAAGAAAAGAGAGGAAGGTAGCAGCATGGGAGATTTAACAGGTTAATATTAGATATATAAGGAAGAGCGCAAGAAAGTAGAATTAACTTCTTTTACAGTATATAAAAGTACTAATAGTACTATGTACTAGGTGGTACACAATCCTGCAAATCTCACAGATGCTTTAAAGTATCAATTAACTTCTGGGTTCTGAGGTTAAATGCTAAATAGTGTTAAATTGAAACCTAGTCTGCTAAGGTGTACAATCCCTTGTCCCATGCACAAAGAAGGGGCCTTAATCAGGAGTTTCGGGATTCATCCTTGTATTAGAAGCTAGTTACCGTAGAGTTGGGTGTTCAGAACTAACTATTGTATAATAGTTTTTATGGTTGAGCTTTTGTTAGATATCACAACCAGAAGAATTTTAATTAAATAATAAAAAAAAAGAAATACAAAGACATCATGAACTGTTGCTGAAAGCACACAATTTATAGAGTTAGAGAAAAACAAATACACCCACATAGTAAAAGAAAAAAATATATCCTACCACAGATTTAATTGTTTGCATAGTTGCGAGTTTCAGCAAAAGTTCGGCTTCATTTTGAAAGCGCTGTTGTCACTTGTTGACAGCTCCATACTTACAGAAGTAGGACTAAAGATAAAGTTAGCAAAACTTTGCAGAACTGTCAGAGTTGTCCTTTTAATTATACACATTTCACATCAAACTGAGCACCACATGTTAAGTTTACAAGAACTGCATGTTTGAAGACTGCAGCTGTGCACACTGCATGCAGTAACAATCCTCTGGCGGATACATACTGTACACACTGACAGAAATCCACACTTACACAGACGGAGAATTGATGGTGCAGGGTGAAAGTGTTTGAATAGGTTATTGCTATGAAAATTAGGATGCTTTTTTTTATTAGGATATTAGGTTAGGTTATTATTACTTTATTAGGATATCCTTCCTGCCACAACCGCCTATTTAACTTACAGTATGGAGCTATAAGAAAGTAGATCCTGTGTGTCTATTACGGAATAAAGCACTTTAGAGCATGCGGTTTTAGGAAAATAATTAAGGATGAGGTGGTGGTTTCCAATAACAGGCCATCATGAAGTGTTTAATTTTAATTCACTAGACTGCTGTCTCCCTGTCACTAATGTGCAGGCGTGAACGTATTACATCAGTTCATTTGTAATCGCAGTGTAGGTGCACACTTCTGCCTAAAAAAATTAATAAATGTTAATGCATCCTCCCTCTAGTCCTGATCTCACTCCATCAGACTTTTACCTATTTGGTCTCCTTAAAGCAGCGCTACGAGGATGAAGATTCACTTCTGATGAAGAAGTAAGGACAGCAGTGCATTTGTGGCTCGCAGCTCAATCTAAAACATTTTAATGAGGGAATATGAAAGCTTAATTCTCTTTTACTTACCCTTATTGATATATTTGTGTATATATACTACAGCTCAAAAGTTTTGGATCACTTGCAAATTTCTTTGGTTTCCAAAGAAACACACATTTTCATTCAATTCACAAACATTTTATCCATTTCACAAACAATTAAAGTTAGCTGGAATTCTGACTGTAATAGATTGGCCAGCACAGTCTCCGGATCTGAACCCTATTGAGCTCCATCAAGCCAATCCATCTTGTGGGAGATGCTCCAGGAAGCATGGGGTGAAACTTCATCAGGTTATCTTGACCTCATTTCCCCTCTCGTCTCTTCCAACCACTCAGCATTTAGCATCAGCAGTATACTAATCACCGGCCTGATCATCTGTCATCATCTTGACCTGTTTCTCACTGCTGCATGCCTTAAGTTAGATGTTTTGTTGCTTGAATGATTGATAAGTCACTGTGTGGCTTAACTACCACAAGACTGCTCAGGTACAGGGACTGGACTGAAAATGAGAGCGAAAAAAACTTGCCAAAAACGAGACCTATTCCTTCAGACTACATTAAAAAAGTAGAAAGTGGCTGTTTGCAATAGAGATATGAAGAAATGAGAGGAGGCTCAATAATTTTGCGCCGTACTGTATACTCACGCTCACGCACTCATCTTCTATACCGCTTTATCCTGTATTCAGAGTCGCGGGGACCTGGAGTCTATCCCAGGAGGCTTAGGGCACGAGGCAGGGTACACCCCGGACAGGGTGCAAAATCCATCACAGGACACACACACACTATGGGCAATTTGGGAACGCCAATCAACCTAAACTACATGTCTTTGGACTGTGGGAGGAAACCCACCAAACACGTGGAGAACATGCAAACTCCATGCATACAGAGACGGGAATCGAGCCTGGCCGGGAATCGAACCCGGACCCTGGAGGTGCAAGGCGACAGTGCTAACCACTACACCACCGTGCTGCCTGTACTGTATACTCTATAAAAACATTACTACTTTTTACAGTACATGTTCAGCAAATTATATTGTTAGTGCCTTCGAGAAACACGACACATTATTGTTACTGTGTTATAATTCATTTTTAACAAGGTTAACAAATGTGACTTCTTTTCAAGTGATGCAGCAGATTATGTGTTTTATGTCTTGCCTCTTGTGATGATGTCAAGGATTTGACATCTCATTATTCTGTCTTCCTGAATGTCTTCAGCATTGTATTCCTCCTGCCTTGATAACAACACACAAAACACTATTATTCCTCTCTCTCTCTCTCTTTTTCTCTCTCTCTCTCCTCTTCACACAATTCCTTTTTTCCCATTCTCTTTTATGTCTCCCAGACCTCAAGGACACTTCTTTCCCTGACCAATTGCTCCTCCTGCTCATGTAACAGTTTGCACACATTGTGTTGAATTGAATCTTTGTGCACACAGTGCAAGGTCTCTCACCTCCTCCTCCTTTGCCTCCTTTTTTGTTTTCTCTCGAAACGAAACGGCTTTGCAGCTTCCCCCGCGGCGACTCTGTCAAACAGGGTGCGAGGCAATATGTGAAGTCGGTTTGTGAGTGTCATGATGGGGTTATGTGTTATGTGTAGGAGTGCAGCAGGGCGCCGGAAAAGTCTGCTGAACGGACATAGACAGATGAGGCATCGCGCAGTCCTCCTGCGGCGTGTCTGAAGCAACTGAGAGAATTGAAGTGCAGATTGGTTTGGAGGTTCGGCTCAGTGGGACGGCTGTACGGAAGAAACCCTGGACAATACCAAGGCACCAGGTGTCCGAACCTCAAAGCACTTAATTTCACTCGGCTGTGTGATGGAATAAATGAGTGTCAGCTTAGAGTCTGATATTGATCTGCACACATACACACATGCACACACACACAGACCATCATGTACTTCAAGTTCCCTGCAACAGGTGGGATTTCAGGAGTTTTGTAAGACCATGATGGAAATGTCAATGTCACATCAACTTGCTGAGGTCTGAGATGTTTCTTATGACATGAACAACCATAAATATTGTTTATTGTTTTATAATACAGTGGTACCTCAGCATACAAATTTAATCCATTCCAGAGGCGAGTGCGTAAGGCAAAAAAATCGTATTGCGAAACACATTTTCCCATAGGAAATAATGTAAATACAGATAAATTGTTCCAGCCAGTCAAAAATATTACCAATATTACCAATTTCTGACATTATAATCATATTTTTGAATATATAAACAAGCAAAACATTTAGAAAAGACACATAAATGAAGAAAAAAAGGAAATAAATAGACATTAAACCTCACATAAGCATAAATTAATAATTCCTTTTGGCACCGGCTTCTTTAAAAACAAAACTGAAAGCGGCTCCCTTTTCTTCTTGTTGCCGTCCTTACTAACATTCTTGGCACCCATGGTGCTATGTCATCACTAAATCTTGCACAAAATGCAAAAAAGGCCACAAATAAAAATCGTAAAACTCACGTCGCTTGGCGTTCCGCTGACACAAACAAGTTTACAATATCTTGCATTATTCTTGCTATTCTCATGCAAGTCACATGGCCGCATATCCAATATATATCCGATCTAGGACCACACACACAAGTGACTAAGATGCAATCAAAAAAATTTCAGATTTGTGTGTTCTGACAACCATAAAAAATCTGATCTGTGTCACATTCAGGTCAAAAAAAATATATATATTTAAAGCAATGTGATTGCAGGCCATATTATCTCTGCTTAAAATCTCACCTCATTATTTAAGTTGAATAGGTTTGTTAACCCCTGCTCTTAAAATGAGCCCTTTTTCTATGCAGAAGTGTTTAGCCGAGCGCATGGACGCCTGGACACATGCTCAGTTGTGTACAGCACCTCTGCGGCGTTCAATAGATTTTAAATGATCTTATTAGTGTGATAAATGAATAAGTGTTTGCAATTTGGGCTCCACATGCATTAAATCTGGAAGAAGTGCTGACTGAATGTGTTCCCAGATGAAGAACCTTCTTTTCAGAAAATTACCCTGTCATATCAGATAAACCTCAATAATATTAATATAAACTGAATTGGCAGTTTATTTCTTGCTAGGTCGATATAGCCAATAACCACCTCAGTGTACGTTGTGTATAGTTATCCACCAGGTTTTAGGTATACCAATCTAGTCACTAATACATAGAAAATAAACAAAAATCAACACTAATGAAAAAAGCTTTACGAACAGAATGTTTAAAGGAACGTTGATGACAAATCGTGTCTTGTTTTGCATGCAGTATCACTATCTACATTAAAATATCTATATAAATAGGATATTAAAAAGCAAAGTTTAATGGATTGATTTAGTGGTGTGATTTATGTGACTGTGGGTTAACTTTACAGTATATGTGGTTTGTGCCTCTTCATAGTGGATCATTGTGTTGAAACATTAACACTACAGTACCAAACACAGCAATACACTAACATCACTACCAGCCTAATTGAACAGTATTGATTATCAATTAGGTGGCACGGTGGCTTAGTGGTTAGCACTGTCATCTTGCACCTCCAGGGTCCGGGTTCGATTCCACCTCGTATCTGTGTGCATGGAGTTTGCATGTTCTACCCATGCTTGGTGGGTTTCCTCCGGGTACTCTGGTTTCCTCCTGCACTCCAAAGACATGCAGATTAGGCTGATTGGCACTCCCTAATTGCCTGTAGTGTGTGAATGAGCATGTGAGTGTTATGTACAGTATGTTTGTGCCATAAAACTCCTGGGATAGTCTCTAATCTATCCCGCCCCCTCCCCCCTGATATGATATGATTATCAATTATATACCAGTAAACTGATGACAGGATCATTGGCACCGAAGGCTCATCTATGACTGTGGGGAGCAAAGGCTAGCCAATGCTGGCCAAAGTTAATGCTAGCTATGATATTAATGTACCAGAACACCAAGTGCATCACAGCTTGGTTTATGGGGCTAACCAGCCTCCAAATTCCCCAAATCCATGCAATGCATTGGTCAAACAAGTTCAATCCATGGGACCACACCTTGCAACCCACAGAACCCCTTCCATTTCCATTTTGTCCTGCCTTATTTTTGGAGGAGGGAAGACACCTACAGTAAGGAAACATACCTCCTTGTTACAGAAAGTAACCACAAAGTATCTGGTAATCCTGGACCTCCTGTGAATGCAATATCATAACCCACAGATTTCATGAAGAGACATTGAGGGTAGCCACTTAATTCACAAATGTAATAAATCAGAAAGTCTGTGTATCAATGTGCAAGCTACAGTATTCTACCCAGCATGCATTGCAGCACATACAGATGTGATATCAGTGATTGGTATCAGTGATGGATAGAAACGGACACCTTGCAAGGTGTCAGTGTTAATTCAACCCTGCAGCTCTTATTTTAGCACTGAGTCATTCTGTGTGTGTTTGTGTCTCTCTCTCTATATATGTGTGTGTGTTTCGTTCTGATTTTTTCAGTTTCATTGTCTTGTCTCCTGAAGCAGAGAATAAATATACTCAGAGGGTTGTTTGTCAGCAAACAACTTGTACCTTCCAGGGCATCTTTTCTAAATCACTCCCAAGGGGGCAGTTGTTTTATGATCAGGATTCAGATGTATTGTTATTTGCTAGTGATTAGAACCTGAGCTTGTTCCCATTTCACAACTGAACAGCTCGGTGAATATCTTGCGGAAGTGAGACACAGACAGACACATAAAGAGAGAAAGAGAGAGCTACCTTTTCATGTTATTGGGCTTTTGTTCCAGCGTGTCCACTCCTTTTCTGTTAATCACAAAGACTGACTATTAGTGAAAAGAGACAAATGAACCCCCTTTTTTAGGATCAGATCTATTTCAGGCATGAAGGCTACCTAAAAGAGCTGTCTATGTTCTTGAAGATTTAACTAAAGTCTGCGGTGTATGTGATGTCAAGGATTCTTCGGACAAATGCACAACGTGACCAAGCCTGAGACCGGCACAAAATGTGCCCAAGGTAGTTTAAGTAGGTATCTCTAGCATGATAAATTCATACCTACAACAACAACTCTAGTTTTAGATTCAGAGATGTTGAGCCAGCTCTCTGAGATAACATGAGAAAAACTGCTCCACACCAAATTTAGCCAATTTGTAATTCATTTGAGAATTTACTTTATTCAAAATGTTGTTGCAGCATTCATTTGACATTACAGACATAAGATATATAGATATACTGTACTTTAAGTGGCGCATACCTGTACATCTTATAAGGATGTACAGGTACTGTATGCGCTGCTTTAAGTAACTACAATGTTTATGCTATCCAAATGAAACCATCCACATCAATATTTAGGGAATTTGAATCTTTCAGCAAATATTTTGGCTATACTGTACATGCCGGCCTGATCCTCAGCAGCAGCTGTAAGTGATACTCAGGTGACAAAATCTCTAAGCAGAAGTTGATCAGAATAGATCAGGCAGGGCAGAGTGAGTCATCACCGGCATACTGTATCATTAGAATGCATGACTAACATGTAGCTTCACTGAGAGAGAGATACAGAGTGAGGGAGAGGGGATAAGAGATGAGAGAAGAGTGAGAACAGATTGTTAGGTAGGCTCTTGTTCTATGGTGGATTAAGAGGATATACATTGTGTGAAAAGTACAAGCAAGGAGTCTGTTAGGATTATCTGTGACAGCATAACTGAAACACTAATGCACACGTGGAGGCACCCTGGGACATAAAGCAGCCAGACACTTTAATGTCGTATGAACTATCGAGTGAACTTTCAAGAAGGGGAAGGAAAACCTCTGGTCCCTGCAGCTGAGCACATTTACCTATGAAAAAAAACACCATTAATGTAAAACATAGGGCCAGGGGTAGCTTAGTGCTTAAGGCATTGGACTACTGATTGGAAGGCCCCAGGTTCAAATTTCACCACTATTAGGCATTTGAACGAAGCCTTTAACCCTCAACTGCTCAGATGTATAATGAGATAAACGTGTAAGTTGCTCTGGATAAGTGCATCTGCCAAATGCTGTAGATGTAAACCTTATACAACAAAAGTGGTATAGAGAATGAGTTAATAGAGATGCTCCCTGTAAACAGCATGCTTTAGACAAACTGTATGGTTTTTGTGAAACTTTTATGTCGACTTTTATGTCGAAAGTTTTGCCCGAAACTTTCGACATAGTTTTGATTATTTAAGCTTCTATAATCAAAACTATGGTTAAGCTTCTATGATTCTCTGTGTTATCTTGCCTAGCTAGATGGTGGTTTTATACGCTGTGCCCCCCCTGCTGTATGCTTCTTTGTTCAAGGTACTAATAAAAGTCCTGCACCTTTGAAGTCTTTTAACATGCACACTATAACTGAAGAATGTGAAGAAGTGTCTATAAATAGACTTCAAACTAACTTTTAGGGCAATCCCGGAAATTAAATATAATTACCAGTTTAAAAGCACAATGCCTATTATTAAAACAGTAAAATCTTTAATTTAAGAAGAAAAACAAAAAGCCAACTACGAACTTTGTTGCCTGAAATGAAAACAGGCACAGTTTTTATTTTATTCGGCTGTATTTACTCAATGCAACTTTTAAGAAAACTGTGTCTGTCTTTATTTCAGGCTGCAAAATAACAAAATGTGATTGTTTTAAAGTAAGTAACTCTTTTATATATCCGCTGTACTTGTTACAGTACGTGTTGTTTCTTTGCACCTAATAATTTTACTTAGGATGTATACATGTTATGTCCTTATAAACAGTGCAAACTGACATGACAATAAATAAAAAATTCATCCCCCGCTAAGTTTTGTGACACCTTTTTACTTCACTTCTTTAGAAAAAAAAGCCAACTCATCATTACCAGAGTACAGATATAAGTGATTCAGGGAAGAAAAGCGTGGCTGTCCGGAAGCAGCCTTCATCCTTTTATTTTTTTACTCTGTCACATCTAATTACAGCTGGGAATCGTCCTGTCGATAAAAAGCGATTACACACAATTCTCTGACTACACCTCTGTGCCTGTTTATTCCCTTAAGCCTCAGTAAATGTGGTTGCATTCATACAGTATCTGTTTAGTTATATGCGACAAGCCAAAAGGTTCCAATTATGATATAAAAAAAAGACAAGAGAACTGTTTCATTTGATTTTCAACATTCAAGTGTGAAATACACGTTGCAGCCAGCTCTTTGAAATACTTAAAAAAAAAAAAAAAAAAAAAACATACGCGCTTACACTAAATCCTCTCTCAAGTGCTGTGAGAGGGTAAGGACCTTTGGCAAGTAGATGCCAGATTTGTGAAGAGCTATGACTCATCACAGAACATGCTTTTGGAAAAGCCAGAGAGGCAATTAACTGAGAAAGGGCAAACAATTACACAGAGAGCAACAACACTCCAAGACCTGATACTCGTATGAGCGCATCTCTTTAGCGTACGAGGGCCAGAGCATAGGCAGAAATGTAGAGGAGTGCTGAAACCGAAAGTCCACATTTCAGTGTTTCATTTTGAGAATTGATGTTTATGTAGTGTTTGTATGATTGTGTATAAAGGTGTTGTGATATGAGATGAGAGGGTTGAAATTGAAAATATATCCAACTGTCAAGGTTGAGGAATGTATTACAGTATATTATTATACAACAGTTAATTTGGACCATGTAATCTGATTGGACAAGAAGCATTCCCTGAGTGAGGATAATCGAGCATAACAACACTGGGAAGTTCTGCATCACAGTTGTTTCAACAGTCGTTCTTCTTTGTCTTTCGGCTGTTCCCTTTCAGGGGTCGCCACAGCGAATCATCTGCCGCTATCTAACCCTATCCTCTACATCCTCTTCTCTCACACCAACTACCTTCATGTCCTCTCTCACTCCATCCATAAATCTCCTCTTTGGTCTTCCTCTAGACCTCAGCATCCTTCTACCGATATATTCACAATCT
>JAQKPX010000002.1:6099058-6111755 GCA_030068255.1 Clarias angolensis | reverse complement strand
ATCAAAATAGAAAAAAAGCATGTTCCCCGAGGTCAAACACGCCCCCCTTGACGGAGCCTCACGCCCCCCTGGGGGGGGCGCGCCCCACTATTTGAGAAGCACTGATCTACAGACTGACAAAGTTGTCAGATATTTCTTTGTTAACCAACTTTTCTCCTTTATTAATGAATTAGAAAATAAAAATTAGATAAGATCATTAGAATGAAACACGTCAATACAAGTTAATAAAGTCTTGTTAGCTGTTGTTTCCATGATATCACTGAAAAATTCCATTTCATTGTTGATAGCAGTTAAGAAAGTACGCATGTACAAATTAGGGAATAATCTGTTTTGGACCTTGTATCTACATTGTTTTAATTGTTCAAATTTGTCGTTATGTTTTTTCCTAGTTCACGCTAGTAACGGTTGCTAGCTAATTTGCCGCTTGTCCCCATGAGCCTTCAAACACCTTGCATTTGCTGTTTGGGCTGAATATGATATCTTGTTTTCCTGACTCGGTGTGTCTTCTAGAGTTTTGGCATGAGACAAACAAAGCAAGGTGGTAGCCGTGTGTGAGTGTGTGTTAGCCGAGGTGTGTGTGTGTGTCCACTGCTGCACACGTCCAACCTTATGCAGTACACACAGCAGGCACTGAGAGTGTATGCCATCCTTCCCAGCACTCTCTGTTTTGAATTTTCTGAAAGCAAAGGTGAGTGCCCTGGGGTTCCTCTCAGCTGATTTCAGGAGCTTTGACAGGATCTTGCTGAGGTGAAAAGAAAGCGAGACATGGCTTCACATAAACACAAAATAACAAGTACAGTTTGATACTCCAGACCCTTTTCACTATTATTTATGACTCTGAAATGCCCAAAGCTGCTAGAAACCAAGCCAAATGATCAAATGTTAGTGAAGTGGAATGAGAGAAATAACAGGCTGACACCAGATAAACATAATGTTGCTTTAGACTCATTGCCTCCATTACTCATGCAATTCTGATGAATTTTAAAATTAACCGTTTTATACAGTGTATCACAGTATCTCCATGTCTGCCTCATCTTCGTTAAGGCAGAGACCAGCCTGAGCTAGTAAGCCATCATCAAGGTGATGAGTACAATGACTCTGATGGTGATATTAACATGAAAGGTGGACCTTTAGAAGTTAATCTCTTTAAATGGAGTGAACAGATAAATACAGTAAGAGTGAGTGCATACAAGTACATGCAGGTCATCAGCTGACTTGATTTTATTGCCACATAACGTTGCTGAGCCTAGACCTGACCAATGAAAGCAGCCCCAGATCATAACACTGCCTCCGGAGACTTGTACAGCGGGCACTGTGCATGATCGCTTCATGTGCTTCCCTTCTTACACTGACACGCCCATCGCTATAGAATAGATTGTCTCAAAATCTGGTCTCATCAGATCACATGACCTTTTTCTGTTTTAAAAAATAAGACATTTTTCTGATCAGTCTCACTATGAAATGGTTTTCTTATGGACACACAGTTGTTTAATCCTACAAGTTCTTACTTCATTGGAAAGTTCTTACTTTCACTATTAAATATGCCTCTGATTTCTACTGTATTTTATTTCTTCACCAAGCGTTTAGGTGATCGCCGATCAGAATCATCATTGATTTTTATTTTGATCACAGTTCTTCCATGAAGTTAACGGTTCAGCATTATCCATCCAGGTTTTAATAATGTGCTGGACAGTTCCAAACCCAATTCCAGCTATTTTAAATGTATTGTTTTCTTTGCATGATGCAGGAGCTTCTGAATTGTAACTTAGACTGTAAAAAATTTTTTTTTACTTCTGCTTGCCAGTCTTAGTCTTGGTTTTTACGTTAAATGGTTCTCTATGCTGTTGTCTTAAATTGCACTAAATTCTAGTTACCGTAAAATGTTTTTTTTGAAGATAGTTAACAGTAATAATAACAATATAGTACTAAATTTAATTACACAGACTTTAAAAGCACAGACTTTCCAGTATGTCACCACAAAATTACAAATTTTAAAATATTCGACTTTTTTTTTTAGTCTTTAAATATATCTTTAGTACCAACTCTGTCTATATTGATAATTTGTAAAAAATAAAAATAAAAAAAACCATTTACTTACTTACACAATTTTTTCAATACTATTTCTATTTTAAATCTCATACTATTTTTCCTCAAGTTATTATCTTAAAATACAGACTATTTTGCCATTTTTGTAAAATATATTTTCCTCCTTCTCAATAATGGGAAACTTTCTCATATTGATCAGAACCAACCCATGCTTAGTGGGTTTCCTCCAGGTTCTCCCATTTTCTCCCACAGTCCAAAGTCGCATGTTGTAGTCCAATTGGTGTATTAAAAATGCCCCTAGTACATGACTGGGTGTGAGTGTTTGTGCTTGTGCCCTGTGATGGGTTGGCATGACATCCAGAGTATATTCCGCATCATGCCCTGGGTTTCTTGGGAGAGACTACAGGCTTCCTCCGATCCTACACAATATAAGTATATAATTTTTTTGTGTAATTCTAATTGAATTTTAATTCATTTTATTTATTTATTTGCATAAAACAATTTAATGGTAACTAGAAATCATTTAAGTCAACAACAACACAGAGAACTATTAATATGAGCTATTACTGTATATGTACTATTTTATGTATTAATAGTTACAGTATTATTAACTATTAAGACATACTATTAATACATATGATTTTTATTGCAACCACCGACATTTTACAGCCTTTCAAAAGGGCCTGCATCAAGCAAAGAAAGCAATGAGATTGAAATTGCTAGTACTTGGTTAAGAAATATTCAATAACAGAGGGATGTTTGCTACTTTTTAAAAAATTTACATTTAACTTTTTTTTTTTTTTTAGTAACTAACAGTTTTCTAGTTAACTAAATTAGTAACTATTTAAACCAATACACTTACAGTAACTTAAGCTGTCATGCCACTGTGAAAGAAATGAAAATGACTGATCATTAACATTGATACTATACTGTTATTGTAAATATTTGCAAAGCTCATGGCAAAATATTACATCGATCATTATGCGTGTAGGTCACGATCATACACGGTCAGACTTCTGGAATGTTACTTAAACACCTCTCGTGCTCCATTTAAAACAAGATTTCACCAAAATATCTGTCTGCAACTAACATAAATGCAAATGAGCGTATCAGGAGGTCTCCATGTTAAATAGGATCTACAGCTTCCCGCATCTTTACCTTCTTCCCCGCAGAGCTGCTAAATAATAGACCCTGCCACGCGGACCCTCTAACGCTCGCACGGCTGGATGAATTTCTGACATTTTGTGTGAAACTCAGAAGGTTAGCCATGCGAGGAAAATCTTCATACAGAATTCATCAGGCTTTAACAGTAATGAGATGTAACACTCATTTATGAGGGTGGACTCTCTGGGAGCAGCACGCCCATGTTTTATTAAAGGCAGCGCACCCTGATCGATTAAATGGCAGGAAAAATTGTGGGATTTGTTGGGTTTCACTAAGCAAAGATATATTAAATTATATTTCAAAGTAAGTTCTTAAGGAATATTTTAATGCTTTACCATATCCTGGGATGGAGTCGGAATTGGAATATATTTTCTGCACTTCTTAATTAGTTAGAGATCTACTTTTATAGGAAAGTAAAGAAGGTGTAATGTGGCAGGATGCAGTACGTTTATCACACTGACGTTGTGGTTATTTTTCATCGCAGATGTTTCGTTAATGTACATCATAGCAATTTTTCAATGGTTCTTGATTGAACTTTATAAAAGAACTTTTTTTCTCTGTTAGGCCAGTCTCCCATCAAAGTGGCAACTACCATCCTGTGACGGCGAAGGCTATCACGTGCTAAGACACATGATGCCAGCTGACTGGATCTTTTTCGAATGTTGGGAGTAGCATTAAACCCTCAGAAGAAAGCGCTATCCGCCCCTTCTACGTGAGCCCACAGATGCCCACGATTGGCTAGTGTCACCATGATTGATGTGAGAGTCGGGGTATACCACCTCCCCTCCCTAGACTGTAGATTTTACAGATGTCTGTAGCATCACACAGGAATCAAACTCGAACCACTGTTACACCACTCAGGAGCCTTATTCATTTACAGCCCTGGCCAAAAGTTTTGAGAATGACACAAATACATTTTCACAAAGTCTGCTGCTTCAGTGTTTTTAGATTATTTTGTCAGAGGTTTCTACGGAATACTGAAGTATAATTACAAGCATTTCATTAATGTCAGAGGCTTTTATTGGCAATTACATTAAGTTTATGCAAAGAGTCAATATTTGCAGTGTTGACCCTTCTTTTCAAGACCTCTCCAATGCTATCAATCAACTTCTGGACCACATCCTGACTGCATATTCTTGCATAATCAGTGCTTGGCGTTCGTCAGAATTTGTGAGTTTTTGTTTCTCCAGCCCGCCTCTTGAGGATTGACCACAAGTTCTTAATGGGATTACGGTCTGGAGAGTTTCCTGGCCACGGACCCAAAATTTTGATGCTTTGTTCCCTGAGCCACTTACAGTAGTTTTCACCTTCGTCTTATGGCAAGGTGCTCCATCATGATGGAAAAGGCATTGTTTATCACCAAACTGTTCTTGGATGGTTGTGAAAAATTGTTCCTAGAGGATTTTTGTACTATTCTGTATTCATGGCTGTGTTCTTAGGCAAAATTGTGAGTGACACCAGTCCCTTGGCTGAGAAGCAACTACACACATCAATAGTCTCAGGATGCTCAGGAGTTGGCATGACCCTGGACTGATGAACAGTATGTACTGTATTGTAATGGCAAAAACATGTATAGGACTGCTAGTATATAGTAGGATAATGACCAAAAACAGGATGTCCCAAAACATTATAAGTAGCTGCAACAATAAATTATTTAATAATGACAAAGGACATTTGATCCGTTTATTGATCTTTTGCAGACACGTGACTCAATGTCAGTCACAACAGTATATGACAGATGTACCATTAAACAACATTAAACTACTATGTTTGAAGTTTATTTCAGAGCCAGAAAAATTACCTGATGATTACCTGATGACCGAGATTAGCTGATGCTTTGTCACACAGATAAAAGAGTAACCAAGTTTCTGTTAACTTATTATTTTCATATGCAGTATGTTATGAATGCAGGTAATAAGGATATTCATGTGCAGAAGTTTGCAGAAATGCATCATGTAACGTGATTAACTGTGATGGTCGATTCCTTCTAAATTTGATGGCCTTTGCTAGTGTTAGCGTTAGCTCATTTAGTGCTTCTGGAGCAAATGGAATGATGCTGTGGAATATGGTGTTCTTTTTTATGCGAGTGCTTCCGTGACTGGTTTTGAATGTTGCTTTCGGTATATAAATAGTGTCCCTTTTGCAGCTCAGAACTGGGCGGGACCACTGCAGAAACAAGGTTTGGGTATCTCTTCTGTTATTTTTTCAAACTTGTGATGTTAATAAGCCAAATAATAAATGTAGTTCATCATGTTCCCAAGAAAGTTACCCCATATAGTGTAACCTGAATTACAAGATAGAATTTTGTCCCTGTTCTGAAACTAGAGACTCCTTCCATAACTAGTAAATAATGTATCCGGATTGTTTTTTTTTTCCTCTTTTCTAACCAAAAAAAAAAAAAAAAGTTTATGTCAAGGTTTAGCATAGGTTGAGCTCACTCAATTTACCTGTGTAAGTTATACGCTATACATACATTACTAGACATAAAAGTACCAAAGTTGTCTTTCCCCAATGCATTAATATTCATCTTTTGCACTTTTAGATGATGCACTTTTAAAGCCTTACTCTGAAAACTGGACACCAAATACAAACTTAACAGTGCTTTCAAATAAACCTATGATTTGTTCGACAGCTATCTCTACTTTCAAACTTCTAGAAACTATAAGAGAAAATGAATCGCCACCTTCTGACCAATCAGAATCAAGACACTGACAGCGGCGTGGTGTAAAAGGCATTAACGCTACAGCTGTCCGCTTTGTTCTCTCGCTGCACAGCGCACGCTATTTTACTCGCTACTTTTTTTCGGCGTACTTCTTTAAGCTCTGTTCTCTTTGTGTTAAATAATGAAAGCATAATTAAACCACTGAACTGAAGTAATTCCCTTGAAAAGAAGCAAGCACATTCATTAAATTTCACCCCAGTCTTCAACGCATATTGTGAAGAAAATTGTGAATTTAAAGATTAATGCGGTCTCACTCGATTGTTCCATTTAAATGCTTTATCATTTGAAGGGAAAAAAAGACTAGTTAGGCAAGGATTTTAAAGTTATAGGCTTTATTTAGTTGGTAAAATGTCAAGCATGGTTTATCTACATAAATAACAAGCACACAAATCAATATACATGGCTACATGGAGCTGAAACGTCTGGATATGACATCGGAAAAATGCACTCGCTTATTCGTGGAACGGAGAACGATGGAGTAAGGGATGTCTCGTTTTGAAAAAGAGGAGTGGGGAGTTCGGAAGTGTGTGAGGATGATTTTAAGGAAACTACAGTACATATGCACATACACCTTTCTCCTATGTACAGAACGGAATAACTAAGCCACAGAGAGGAATTTGTTTAGTACATTATAAAAAAAAATGATAATAATACTAAAAAATGAGGTTAAAAGAGAGGCCTGATATTCTTTAGGTTGTTTTCACACTTGATTTTTTTTTCCATGGAGTGTGAAAGCTGTTCCCAAGATGGAGAAATGATCTCTGGTCTAATCTGGGTTTTCACTTCCATGAAACTAGTAAGTTAAGCTGTTATTCGTCACGTCTATGTTGCTACACAGTGAAATTCGATTATCGCACATCCCGGGTTGGTACAGTAGGAAGCTGGGGTCAGAGTGACGGGATCAGCCATGATATAGCGTCCCCGGTGCAGACAGGGTGGAGCTGTGGCTTGAACCGCCAACCATCTGGGCAGTAACTCAGAGCCTTAACAAACTGAGCTACCACTGCCACTTTGTGGTGCAGTTTGCATCAATTTTAACGAAAAAATAACTGCTCTAAACCCTGCGTTTTAAGCAGCCTGATTCGTCTTGTCCTGTTTCAAGTTCAGGTTCAGGATAGGGCTGTTGTGGTTGTAGTGGAAATGGAATTCCTGCAACAACATGGCATGCAGCTAACAAGTGTAAGTGTATTTTTGCTGCTTAGTTGTAGATACCAAAAAGAATAACTAAAAACTAAACAGCAACCAGATGAACCCAGTGCCTACTATTGCCTACTGCAAACCTGCATGCACAAATGTCTTAGATGGAACTGTGTGATCACTCAGTGAAAACGCACCTAAAAAAAAAGAGCACAAAACTGACTTTGTTCCCAGGCCAAGTGTGAAAACTCCCTTTAACTAAAATCGACCAATAATAATAATAATAATAATAATAATAATAAAGCTTAAAACAAGTCAAAATACTCAAGCGCACACAGAAGAAGCGTAACAAGGTGACAAAAAGCTCAAGCCAAGCACAGCCTCCTGGTTTGAGTGTCAGTGAAAATGCATAGACTGGCCATCGAGGAGAAAACATCATGTGCACAGAGCTTTGTGCTTCCTATTCACTACACTAAGGAGGTTTTGAGGATCTGGTAAATCTGTCAAATCTCCACTCACTGTACTGTATATGCACCTGTGACATACGACGCTCGTCTCACACACTACACCGAATCAGAACACACTGTAGAACTGTTCGGAAAAACCAACTCCAACGCAAAACAGCTCTTATTGTCTTTGTCTGTCTCTAAATTCGGCAAATCTTTCCTCTGAGCCATTAACATAAATAAATGATCCGCCAGCCGAACCAGCATTAAGGGATTTATTTTTTTCTTCTCCTTGCGCCTTTATTTCAATCCAAAATGGCCCATGAATTAGCTTAAATCCCGAAAGCGCATTTTCTTCACCGAGTCCCTATGATGTCCAAAATCTTAATTTGGAGATGTAAATCTGTCAGGCCGATTTTAGAAATGGACGTCTCGGGTTGGACGCCATGCAGCGAGTGGCCATTTTAATTAGATACAAAGGCTGAGGGTTTTAAAGGTTTGAAATGGAGTTTATGTGATAGCGGCCTATTTCACTCTCTAGATGCAGAAAATTCACAGAGGCTGTCATTCACTGTCTGATTCGTTAGGAAAAGAAAATATTAATATTCGCAAGAGTGTTCTTTCAAGGCACCGGAAATTTTGGGGGGATCAAACTGTATTGTAGTTGTGTTTTAAGGACAGAACTGGAAGGGGGGTATGAAGAGAAGTTTTGTCATATATTTGCTAAGATGTATTTTGATGATTTTTCTGTAATTCAAATTGATTGGGTAAATATATTTATAGCTATCATTGTGCCTGAAAATGAAATGCTCTTCAAAAGTAATTCCTTTTATATGCTAGGGCTATCTAATTTGAATTAAGGAGTAACTAATATTGCGCTATTTCACATACCCAGTGCATACAAAAACAAGCATATGCCACTCTACTGTTGAATGTATTCCCTTATCTGATACAGTGTTTAAGAACAGTCAATTTTGGTACAGTATTTTTTTTCCATATCACTTGAGATACGCTCTCAGTAAATTAAACACAAACCAAATTCAGTGCAATTGGATTTGTTGGTTTTGACACGAAAACCTCTTTCGATAGCCTAGGCCTCCCCGACCCACACCACAGTGTTCCCCTTGGGCACATCAGTGATTTCGCAGTTGAGCTTGTCCAGCCATCCGTCCAGAATGAACAGTGAACTCTGGGAAGGGGTCATGAGATACTGTCCGAAGAGGCCGCTCGAGGTCATAACGCGGTTCTTGCGGCTCCAGGGCCACTGATTCCAGGGAGTGGGCAGCTTCAGGCTCTTGATCATTTTGACATTGCCAGTGCTGAGCTCTACGTACAAGGCGTCTGTCTGCTGGCCCGAGCTACCGAACACGTTGTACTGGTGGATCTCAGTAAACGAGGGCATAAAGGCCAGGTCCGAGAGGTGCAGGTTGGTGTGGATGTCGAAGGGTCGTCCGATTTCGCCACGCACTGAAATGGACTGCAGACGCATCATGCCGTTCCGGTCGTCCACGCTCACTAGGTAGTGGCCATCGGGTGAGACATAAGGAGTACCGCTAACATCACCATTAGGTCCAATTACATTATCTGTTACGCTGTCGACGATAAGCTGAGGACGTATGGCACCGGTTGAATCTGGATGGCAGTTGATAAAGTAGTAACCCCCTAAGTGGGTGTAGGCCAGGGACTCTGGAATGCAGTCATATTTCTGCAAGCTGATGTTCTTCACATAAGAAGTGGTCTCCAGGTCCATCTTATGCAATGCTGGCTCCTTCTTATGGAGGACCATTCCAAATCTGTAACAAAACAGGCAATCTTTAAATGACATGCTTGGAGCGTTCTGAAATGATGACTCACCTTTAGCGGGAACTGTTAGTCCCATGTGAACAACAACTAAAAAAAACGAACTAAGTGTCTTACCCTTGATTCAGTGGATAATCTCACCTGGGTACTGTAGATTTGTGCTGCTGTTGTACCAATAAAGACAGTCCTGTGTTAATCCCACTGGGCACTCTTACTGGGCATCCTTAAAGCAGACTTACAACTGTTTGACACTATATTATAGTAGACACCTGGAGGAGGATCACCTGGGGAGGATGTGTTCCTTTTGGAGCCTGGTTCACCTCCAGATTCTTTTCTCATATTATCCTAATCAATTTCCACTGTTATTGTACTTCTGCCTTGCTCTTTAGGGATCCAAATTTCCATGCGGCTGTTTGTAACAATATCTAGTGCTTTACAAATAAAATTTAATCATTTAGAAGTGGAATACTTCACTACACATTTTTTTAAGCACCAAGTCAGCTACATTTTATGGAGAATATGTTTTAACAAGTGGATAAAGCTCAATGGAAGATACCTGCAGAGACATAGATCTACCCTCAGGCTTAGCAGACTGCAGTGCGCTTTCCAATAACCGTGGCCAGTTCCAGAGCGAGTCGCACTAATCAGATCATGAACTGAGACATACCAAGTCTAATAAGCAGAGTCTAAACCGTTAGGGGGAAAGAGGAACTTACCAATTAGTTTTACTGCCATATATTCAGGTTTGTTTTTTTTTCCCCCTGCTAGTGTCTGGCCTTGTAATGGACTCAGTACATTTTTCAATAAAAAAAAGCTAAATAACAAAGCTATAGAAATAAAAAATAAATAAAGTAATTAAATCTGATTGGTTTGTTGATCAAACCTGCCAAATGCTTCACCTTTTCTTTTAAAATGTGCCTGGTCAGACTGACATAAAGAATCTGTTCCACTGAATGGCACTAAAGAAATGTCTATTAGTGTCTATAAGGCAAGGAACCTGAATGATAGAAGTCTATTTACTGACTCCATGTATACGTATGTCGATTTATTACTTGGTTTAAAAATGACAGCATGAACCTCAAGAAGACGCAAATGTTTTTTTTGTCGTTTAGGTTCCTAGTTTTAGACAGGCATAGGAAAAATGAGCCCATGATGACCCTTTACATGTTTTAGAAAGTTTCTTATTTGGCCCTTTATTATAGGGCTTTTAACCCTAAAATTGTCAGTTAAAATTGCATGTGATGTTCAATTCAGTTCAATTCAATTCAAATTAATTTATACAGCGCACTTGACAATCGTAATTGTCGCAAAGCAGCTTTACAGAATCAAAAGTAAATTAGGGGAATTAGTATGAAATGTGTGAGAAAATATGTATGAATCAGAATATGTATATGAATTTTGATTATGAATATACAATATGTATGAATATGTATATTATCAAGGAAAAAACTCCTGGAGATTGCAATAGGAAGAAACCTTGAGAGGAACCTGAATCACCAGGGAACCCATTCTCCATGTGGTCTATTTGGTCTGTGTTATAGTATATATCACCTATAATGTCCATTAAAGGAAAAAGGGGTGTTGGCTCTTATGGGTGCAGCCATTGGTAATTGTGACCAGGCACTTTTTTTAGGTGATTTGATTTTCAGATTCCTGGTTTATTAAACTACAATTTGATGCCAAATGTATTTCTGTATTATGTATGTTTGCTGAGATATGGCCAGGTGCAGTTTGTTTATGAAGAACGCCTTCAAATCCATTGAAATTCTATGTTGGAATTATTTAAATGAGGATTCTGTGTGAACCCTCAGCCTCATTTTGACACCAGGTTTTCTTTGCTAACCCGTAAAACTAGGTTCACCAGTAGTGTATTTTTTTATTTATTTTTTATCAACAATATATACACCCATATTTATCAATGGCAGCTGGAGTAACCAGCTTGGATATTGTTCATTAAAGTGCTTTAAAACAATGTTTAAGGTTAAAACTTTGAAACTGTTGAAGCATCAGGAAGATAAGGTATATATCAAAAAAAGAATTTCAGAAACTACAGTAACAATTTGATACAAGCCTAACTTGTGTGACATACGTAATACCTGACTTGATATGACTGAGCACATATGGCAAATTAAAAGATTTCTGTACTGTGTGGTAAGTTCCATGTACTGTAAGGTAAGTTTCAGAATGCTGTCCTTATTCCACCCAGTTTATAATTTTCCAATTCCCACTCATTACACATTAAATCCCTAGTGTTGATTTAATAATTTCAAAGTTCATTTGAGTCCAACAGGACATATATAATCGCTGTAGGGTGTTAATTCAAAACTCTAGGTGTTAATTAATTTCTACTTTAGGGATTTTGTTGTGTAGCTAGCTCTCCCTGCTACAACACATTAACTGCATTAACTGCTTCCTAAAAAGCACACAAGGTAAGCCACTGCATCTTTTGGAAGTGCTGCTCATGCATAAAGTCTCACAATTGTTAGAAAACGCTATCAACCGTCTTCCATATACTGTACACCTACGATTGCGAGTAATACCATTTCTCCAACTCAACTAGATTTCAAATATTTATGCTATCCTGGACTCTCATCATGAATAATGGTCGTCCTTATCGATTTACTAAGCGGCCCAAACAAAGCTGAAATTCCAAGTTGTCATTATTTATAGGCAGCTTGTTTGGGATTTACTGATGATTGGTAATAAACCTATTTAATTCAAGGGCCCAAGCAAATAAAATGAGATCTCACTCACTCATCGTCTATACCGCTTTGTATACAGGGTCCTGTACAGTATAAAGGGTCACGGGGGACTTTATTTTAGGAAAACTTAGGGCACAAGGAGGAGTACACCCTGGACAGGGTCCCAATCCATCACAGGGAACACACACTAGGGGCAATTTGGGAACGCCAATTAGCCTAATCTGCATGTCTTTGGACTGTGGGAGGAAACACAGAGTACCAGGAATAAACCCACTAAGCACGGGGAGAACATGCGAACCCCAAGCACACAGACCTGAGGTGGGAATCAAACCCGGATCCTGGACATGCAAGGCAAAAGTGATAACCACTAGGGCACCGTGTGTATATATATATATATATATATATATATATATATATATGCACACACACACACCGTATATATAATGTAATTGTATGTACTGTATATACAATGAATTGAACTGAATTTAACTGAATTTATTCAGCACAAGTGTAGCCCATTTAATGGAAGTGAAGTTTTTGTTTAGTGATTTATTTTCTACATTCTACAACAATACTGGGAATTTCAAAACTATAAAATAACAAATATGGAATTAGGTAATTACGTAACAACAAGAAAAACAACAGTTAGTTGTTATTTTAAGACACAGAGGTCAGCCTTT
>JAQKPX010000002.1:6063015-6075338 GCA_030068255.1 Clarias angolensis | reverse complement strand
GGGCTGGGGCGGGCCGAATAATTTCATAAAAGCGGGACCCGCGGGTTGGAAAAATACCCGACCCGCGCATCACTAATGGGCATGCATTAAGCAAAGAAAACAACTAAAAAGATTGCTGAAATTACAGAAAGTCCCCGACTTACGAACGAGTTCTGTTCTGGGGGCATGTTCGTAAGTCGGATTTGTTCTTAAGTCTTATACACCTTTGACATGAATACACAATGTAAAGCATACCAATCCACTTGGAGAAATCTGTGTGCGTCTGTTCCCGTCCCCCACACAGCCATCATGAAGCCAAAAACCGTAACTGCGCGTAAGACTTTTTAAACACGCCTAAGGAGTACTTAATCTCACACAGGTGAAATGTAACTAAGTGTTGTCTCTGCACCCACGTGGCAAGAACCCAAAAATGGGACGAGACAACCGTTTGGCCACTAGGAAAAAAAACAGTGCCTATTTAAATCTGCGGCTTAAATGATCTGTTGTGACGACCGCTAATTGGAACAGTCAAAAGAATAGCATCAACGTATTAAAGGTTTGCACTACTATCCATCAAGATGGGCACAAATGTCAAAGAAACATCAACTAGAGAAGAATATTTAACACATCTGTTGGCACATAATAACCATCAGGGCCTGGAACCATTAGCAATCACTATTGGCATGAGTAAGTTCTATTATCCCAAGGTATAAAGTACATAGAAGTAAATGCTCATATTCTATGTACGTACTTTATACCATGAGTACATTCTATTATCCCAAGGTATCAAGTACATAGAAGTAAATGCTCATATTCTGTATACCATATGTTAAAATACTGCATTTGCCAGACGCCCTTCTCCAGAGCAACTTACATTTTATCTCATTATGAGCAGTTGAGGGTTAAAATCTTTAAAACATGACTATAATCACAGTAAAACATTAACTGAAAAGCCGAGTCCCAGTGGATGTCCCGCTTCAGTAGGAGCTCTGTCAGGTGAAGAGAATGAGTTCAAGCAAATATTGGTTTTCTTGGCCTACAATTACAGCATGTGACCCAACCAAACCCTCCAGAGATTTTTTTTTCAGTCACTTGAATGCACAAAGAATTAATTACAGTACAAGTCCTCCAGTATAGTATGCATAAGAGATGATACAGAAGCATGTACATACATACAGTACAGTACAGCGTATACTTAAGATTTCCACCTGTAGACTCAAGGGAAAAAATGGGTTGAGGATATGTTGTCAGCCAAACTATTTTTATATCCCTTCCAGAGTTATTTGGACCATAACAATGGGTCAGTGGACAAGGTGGTCACATCCAGCAGACCATGGCAGGGGAATAACATTGTTGATGTGCTGTGTTCAATGTCTGACAGTGTGAAATGCCAAATTATAGTGTGTGAAGAGATAATCCTGACAGCAGACATAGAGCGAGGGAGGAGATCGATAGTGAGAGCCGGATAAACAACTGTATGTATCTAAAGTACGAGACGGTGCTTAAGGTCCGGCTAAATTGGGAATTTTTCTCAGGATGCTGGAATGTCAGTATAAATAAAATGCGCACTCAAGGGCAGTCAGTTATAATGTACATTTTATATATACGTTTTATACTGCTGTACATTAAAAAAAAAAAAAAAAAAAAAAAAAATATATATATATATATATATATATATATAGTATGTGGATTCTAGCTCCCCATGACATCCTATTATTTATCCGCCAACAGCTGGGAAGTGCTGTTGTTGTTGTTGTTGTTGTTGTGCAGCTTGTGAATAAATGATGTTCGACTCTCTGCATTAATATTTTGATATTTTCTCTCCGAGTCATGGCAGCATCACATCACTCCTTTGAATAGATGAGAAGAATTATAGCCATGTATTATTTTAGTCACATCACTTATTATTCGCCTTTCTTGTTAAAATATCGTCTTTGCTTTTTATGGTAAATTGGACCGCTTATCAGACTCTTTTTTTGATGAGCAATAAAAAAAATGTGAAAAAGATTACAGATTAAAGGTAAAGGAAAATACAAAATGCCCGATTCTAGTTCAAGATCCTTGTTTAAAGATTATATACTGTAGGATAATAAATGGGCACTGTACGTCAGGTTCTGTTCAATCCATTTTGCTCCATGCATGAATTTATTTTAACAATTTGTTTTGAAAATTGCATACTACATGATACTGTAATGCATACTGTAATTCAAAGCAAACCAGGTCTTTTGATTGGGCAGAGTTACAAGAGTAAAAACCCTCTCCCTTTACTTCCCTGCCATATGAATGCACTTATTCCAGCGTTTCACTAGTGCTTGGATACCATCAAGGTAGAAGGTTGTCTGAGAGATCAAACTGCCCCAGGAAATTTTTTTAATGGCTTGGAAATGTAAATGGCTTGGAGTGAGGTCAGGACTCTACGGGGGATGTGGTAATAACTCTCAGCCGAGTTCCTGTAATGTGCAAGTGGTGTTTGTGAATGATTGTGTGTAGAGTTCCCGCAAAATGATGCATCTCATCTGGTGAGAAGTTATCTATTGGTTTTGAAAGGATCACTGTAGGAATATAGGAAAACTTGAATGACTGTAGTGGGCTCCAAGCCACATCGACCAGGATCGTCATTTATGGATGTATGACCTTCTTTAAGATGTTTGTAAAATCAAACCATTCAAATGTTGTTGTTTTTTTTTGCAGCTAAGATTCTCATCATCAGTTTTACACTTTCATTCACAAGAAATTTCATTTGTAAGTCTCCCTGCAAGTGTACCATTTCTCGTGCCATAAGTTTCCTGGGAAAGGCTCCAGGGAACCTACACAAGTTAACTGATATACAGTACAGTAGATGATGGCTGGATTAAAGACCCCCAGATTTATTTATGTCTATACTGTTATTTGTCCCAATACCATAAAAAAATAATGTTACAATTTAAACTTAAACTTAGTATACTTATAGTAAAGCAATTAAAAACTTCTGACCAATCAGCATCGAGCATTCAAGACTTTTGCGGAGTAAACAATATATTTGCTTTTATCTCAGACTCATGAGTGTGGCTCTGTAATAATTTGAATCGCCTTAAAAGATCTCCCCGGACTGTGTTCTATCCCTGCTTTCATCCAAAGTGACAGTTGTAGCACTATCTGCCAAATCCAACACCAATATCCTTTCATCAAGCCACTAAAACTGCAAAATTAATATCCTTAAGAACAATGTCCAAAGGCACATTTTAATCATCGCAATATCTTAACCTAATCATGAAATGCTGGTGTTGTTAGCAGCAGTGTTAATAGCAGAGCCTGGAGGAAGGAAAAACACTCCCTCATGGATTATTCATGCAGGCGAAACAGTAGTCACGTCTCAAGCTGGTGACCCGTGTTAAATCCCTTCTTTTTTCCCCCCCGTTCAGGGCAGTGCCAGGTTTCTCTACACTCAACCTTCTGAACTCTGTCTACTCAGTACATCTCCCAACTGTCTAACACGACAACCCCTTCAACTGTAGTGTACACTGCGAAGCATGTAGCCGGCTTACAAGCTAAATATCTCCCAACACGCTATCGAGTTATCTGGGAATTTGCAGATTAGCTTCTGCTTCAAACTCGAAAAAAAGCCATTGCAGGTTACACAATAGTTGTTCAAAGAAGATTGTATACCATCAGTATCCCTGAGATGACCAGCACAGCCGATGCGATTCTCTGTCACAGTTGGCGCTTGTATGTTGAGTCTGTACCGTTACTCCATTAGTGACTGTGAGGTGATGCAATCTGTGATGTTATACTCTGATCATTTCGCAGTTCCTTGTCATGAATGACTTCAGCGCCATCATTTCAATTATTTTAGCTTTACACACACATTTTGTTCTCTTCTTAAGATGTCTCGGAAACAACAAACTGCATGTAGAACCAGTCACATGGTAAAAGCAGCTTTGTGTACAATCATTCTGAGCCTTGGAGTTACTGTATGATCGCTCTCATCATATATAGAGAAAAGTATATGCTTAGAAGATGTAATGATCTCCTTTTAACGGGTAATGACTAAGAGCTGTATTCAGATTAGAGTTAGGAGTATGTAATAGCAAAATTGCTGCCCTCTTATGTATAACTTGGCTCACTGATACCTATAACTGGCTTTTGATTGGTGATTTATTTCTGTGATTGACAGGGGAGAGAGTATGCCATCCCTCCCACACAGAAAGCTCAGCCAATTTTGCTGTTTTGATTTCCGGCCATGGATGGTTTGGTTGCAGCTTTATGGTTTGATTCAAACTTATAATAATGTATCTATTCATTACCCATACCGCTTATCTTATTGAGGGTCAAGAGGGTATAGAGCACAAGCCAGGGTACTCTCTGATAGGGTGCCAACTCCATCACATGGCACAAGCACAAGCACACACTATCACACCCAATCACACAGTACGGGCACATTGTACAGCTAAATTTGTAAAATATTTTTATATTATATTTTATATTTTGTTCTTCTATTTTTTTTTCTGCAAGTACGTTTTTCAATATTTTATTCTTATTCTATTCCATAATTTATTTCTTATTAATAATCTTGATTTTAAGGTCATGACTGGTTGTATAAGCATTTCACCGCATATCGTACTGTGTATGACTGTGTATGTGACAAATAAAATTTTTATTTGTTTTGACATGTCTTTGGACAGCGGGAGGAAACCCAGACATGAGGAGAACATGCAAACTCTTTAAAGATTCAAAGATTCCAACCCCCAACCCCAGGGTGAGGTGGCAATGCTCACCACTAAGCCACTGTGTTGCCAAACCGCTTTATGTCATTCTGAAATTTATGTTCTGTGCTTCTATATACACACACACACACACACACAGAAGTACTGAATGGCGTTCATGAAATGTATTAAACAATTAATTAATAGTTTTGTATCTTAAAAATTGGACAACATTGGATTCTTTTAATCATTTGTAAAAAATACACCTATATAAAAAACCATGCTAAAACTACGTTCATCTGTGTTAATAGCTACTCTAACTGTCAGCCATCTTCTCTGCTAGTCACGGTTAATTAGTTAACACCAGTCACGGAAAGATATGTGCTGATGGAGCAAAATAACTGGTTAAATAAACAACAACTCATAACTGGTGATAATAAATGCTGTTTGTGGAACTGTTGTATTAAAGTAATATCACACTTGTGCCTATGAATGCATGCAGATGTTCAGTATGTAATGTTGTGTACAGTATGATTTTGTTTAAATATATTCTTCACTTTTAGAAAAAAAATGGAATTCTTGTGTTCTGCCTAAATAGGACTATGTGTGTGTGATTTATAAGGCATGACATACAGTATAAGGGACTGCTTTAAGCAAAAAAAAATAAAATAATAATTAATAAAAAAAAAAAAAAAGGAAAAAGAAAAAAAAAATATATATATAATAACTAATACTCATACTTCATATGCTACTTCTCCCTCTGGGTTGTTATAGTAATTGGATCCAAATAAATAATTAAACAATAACTATACCTAATTATATCTAACAGTACATAATATGCAAATGTGGTTGACAAAAATTAGAAGCCACTATATACTGTAGCGCTCTATTTTAATATATTTTTTCTATATTTTCCAATTTTTTAAACATTAAATATTCATATTTTAGCGGGGCATTTGCAATAACTTGTACTGTAGATTGTCATCAGCCAATCAGCAAACAGCAAAGAAGAAAGCAATATCAGACTTTAGGACATGACATGAAAGTGTCCAGTGCTTTAAAAAAAAATTGGGGGTTTAAAGCATCTCTCCTCTCCTCTGGGAGAAGATCACATCAAAACATGGTTGTGTGGACCCAGGGCTATCAGTGGAACACATTTTAACCAGCACTCCTCCCTTAAGCAAGGCTGAGGCTGTATCCAATATAGGAACCCAACATTATCACAAAGTCATTTATGACAGTCAAGTTCCTTAATAACTAGGCATTAATATTTAATAACTATTACCATACTTCTTACAGTGACTACGCCTTGGTCTGTGGCAAGAGAATATTTTCAGAGGATATTACTGGCACTTCTTTTTCCACCTATCAGCTATTAAAGCAGATAAATAAGATAAATAATGAAGCACAATAGCAAGAATAAAAATATGACCAAAATAAAATAAATAAATCAAATAGGAAAATAGGAGACCGAGGCATATTTTGACTTAAGCACAGTACTGTATCCTCCAAAAAGCAGATAAGATGTCCTCATTCTCACCAGCCACATTACCACAAAAACTACAAATAAGCAATAATGTACAGTATCTACTGTAGCTGATCTCGTGAAGCATACCCTCTCCCGAGCTGAAGCAGGCCTGCTGTTAATACCTGTGATCACTCAGATTGAAACTGTCATTTTCTTTTATTCGTAGCTGTGCCTTAGGTGCCTCCCAAAATCCTCCATGAGTTGGGCTATTACTTTTCTATGAAATTGGACCAGCGGTTTTCCATGACTACTCGTGGTATCACTTTGGACCAGGCATCTGGGTCTCGCACATCTTAGCACAAACCTCACATCAAAATGTTCAGCTCAAACATCTGATCACTGGTGATGGATAGTTCTATCCTGGAGCTGTACCTTACTCTTTTGGGGTCTGCTCGGAAAATGAGACGCATCAGGTCAAAGGGCTTGGAAATCTCTACTACACTGGAGAACACCATGTTGATCAAAAATAATTAACCTGTTAAAAAATGTCCCCCAACTCACTCCAAAATTTCTCTTGCTGGTTTGGGCTCAATTTTGCACAAACCCCCACAAAACCTATATAAAAAGGAGACATTTTATATTGTTTAGGACCTGACAACTACTTGATTGTGTCTTAAGAATGCGTACACTATTTGCTGATTTTAAGCAAATTTGGAAAAACTGCCTTCCTGTGCCCACAGACAGTTTTATGAGACAGAATGTTAAAGCCTCCTTTCTCAAACTAATTAAGAAACAAACCTCCATCCCGAAAGGTTCCTTTGATATAAGTATAAGAACTCAGGAGTGCCCTTTGCATTTAAGTTTGTACAGTACTGGACATATTCTCTGTGTCTGTGAGATTCGCTTGCGGAGGGGAGGGACAATTGAAGCCACACCCCCTTGACTCACACATTTTGTCACTCACACACACACACACACACACACACACAAACACACACACACACACACACACACACACACACACACACACTTTATTTCTCTCTCAAAACAAATTCTTTCAATGTTTTGCTTTCAAAACGCGATATGCCGTTGAACCCTAACTTTTCTCCAGGAACTGTACCTATTATTTATTTATAAAACAAAATAGGCAAAAGCATTATACAATAAAAAATAAAATTATTGAAAAAAAAAGAAAGCTTGAGACAGAATAGTATAATGAAAAACGTAAACGAACGTTTAAAAAACAGTATACAGTAAGTCCCCAACTTACGAACATTCGAGTTACGAATTTCCAGAGATACAAACAGGCCGCGGGTCTACGAACATTTGTAGATGCGAACAAATTGTGGAACTAGCTTACGTGTACCAGATACCAATATTTACAATTATATACAATATTTTCAGTGTGTACGTGAATATATAAAATGTCCGGTATATTGTATGTGTGTGCGGGTGGCGGAAGAAATGAGTCGGCCTCACCGGTTTCAATGAATCAGTCCAGGAGCACGATGATAGATAATGTCTGTCCTGTAAATCTGTCCTGATGGAAAATAATCCTAATTTTGGAAAATCCTCAACAAGTCCAGTATAGCTCTGAGACAAAAGTTGTGACTGTTGAAGTGCGCAGTAAACACCATGTCGCGTAGTCTAACAAGGCTGCCTTCCTGCTGCGTCACCGGGACTCCCTTTGTGATTTGGAGGCGAAGTATAGCAAGAGTATAATGTACAAACCTGTGTGTTTTTTTTTCTTTATTCTTTGCATTGTATATTTGTGTCAAAGGTGTAGGAGACCCCTATCTCACCTATGAGGTTAACGCTGTGTTAACGTAACCACTACACCAAAATTGCAAAAACCACCGCGTGAAACTGTGCTGACTCCGCGTAGGTGAGATACGGGTGTAAGACTCACTTTGTCTAACTTACGAATAAATCCGACTTACAAACTTGCTCCTGGAATGGAACTCGTTCTGAAGTCGGGGACTTACTGTAAAAAGCAGGCAAGAAATTAAGTTAAAAAGTAAAAGACAACAACAAAAAAAAAAAGAAAGGAAAAGAGAACAGAACTAATTAATTGGATTATCTTACATTTTCATTCTTATTTAATTTTCATGTATTCTTTCTCCTGTAATGTGGAATTGGAAATGTTAGCTACTGTAGCTAATAGGTAGAGTAAAAAATGTTAGGCTAGCATGATGCATTGCTAGCTGGCTGAAACATCAATAATGTACACTTTAACTAGTCAGAGGATAATAGTCATTAAAGGGTTTTTTGTTTGAACGTTGCTAACAATCTAATGGTCATTTTATAATGAAATATTTTACCACATCATATAATTGTGCATAAATCACGTATGCAGTTGTTCTAATCTAATATTGCATACTAAACTGCTTTTCTTTCTCATCCAAAGTTAACGAAGAATTCATTCTGTTTATTCTCGCATATAAAAATAAATGAATGTTGTTTGGAATTGATCCTTATTGTATGACATCATACTATGATTTAAGCACTGCCTATGACTCAAGCAAGCCACGCCCACTAAACCCTAATTTACATCTAATATATAAAACTTACATGACTTTCGTGCAGAATCCTCTACAAATAGAGATGAGATGTCCTCATCCACCCCGGCGTCGTTACGAGCGATGCATGTGTACGCTCCGGTGTCCTCGAAGTGAACGTTACTGATGTGCACTTCGCTTCCATTAGCTAACAGAAGACACAAAAATGGGACAATAGAGGCAAAAAATGAAATACTAAAAGCATAACAAATCACACACGTGCACACACACACACACACACACAAACACACACACACACAAACACACACTCATTCATTCATTCATGGCTTTAAAACTTAGACACTTGAAGCAATTCCACTTCAATAAAACTTCTCTAATGGGACAGTTAGTGTGTTTTTGAGAGCAACTGAGAAACTCATGCTGCTTCCAGGTTGTCATGTTGAGTCTTGTTTGAATAGCCGGCCTCAAGGATTGATTACAGGCCTACTGGGAAAGGTTTAAGAATACGAAAGATCTAGATCCTAAAAAACATGCCAGTTATTCTCACGCACCAGGCCCTGGAGCAAAATAATTCATCAGAGAAAAACAAGATGGGTGCATCTGCAGCATCAAAGCGTCAGAACAGAAAGACTGAAACTTTGCTTCTGTTCATCTAAGCACAGTCCTGCTCTGATCAAATGTTTTCATGTTTTCAGCAGTGAAACTCCACGATGCTGTTGTGATATGAGGTTTCTAATTGTGTGTAGAGAGTGTAAAATCTTAAGGAAGAAGGGAAGGAAGAATGAAAGAACAAATGTAGAATTAAAGAAAAAAAAACAAAGAGGAAAGGGAACAAAGAACAAAGGGAAATATGAAAAGAAAAAGACAAAGACAAAAGAAAGACAATATAAAACAAAGAAAAACAAAAGGATAAAATAAAGGAAACACAATATGAAAGAAAGAAAGGAAGAAAGAACATTTAAAGAAAAAAAAAATCCTAAAAAAGCCATAAAACAGAGTAGAAAGCAAATAAGTAATTAAAATAAAAAGTAAAAACAAGGTGCTAGTAGGTAGGATAGAGAATATAGTATACAGAAAAAAAAAAACAAGAAAGAAAGGCAGAAAATACAGAAGGAAGGAAGAAAGATAGAAAGAAAGAAAGAAAGAAAGGAAGGAAGGAGGGTAGGAAGGTAGCCAATAGCATTATGAAATAAAAAGTTGATAAAAGATTGAAAAATACATAAAATCAAGTAGAAAGCAAGTAAGAAATTAAGTTAAAAAGTAAAGACAAGAAAGAAAATAAGAAAGACTTGGAAAGAATTTATGTAGAGAAAAAACAGGGAAGAAAAGTAGAATAGAAGGCATAAAAGACAGAAAGAAGACAGAAAGAAAAAAGAAAGAAAGAAAGACTTTCAAATTGTTAAAGAGATACAGTAAGTTAGAAAAAATGCAATAAACGTATTGAGAGATAATATACTGTAGCATAAAATGAAAGAAAGAAAGAAAGAAAGAAAGAAAGAAAGAAAGAAAGACAATTTAAAAAAAGAAAAATTGTCCTAAAATAGAAAAAATGCAAGAAAAGTGGGATTAAGAAAAATAAATGAAGAAGAATGGTTGCAATAACACAGGAAAATAGTGTGGAAATGGAAAGGATCGTCTCTTATGAAGGAAGGAGGGAAGGAAGGAATTCAAAAACATTATGAAATAAAAAGATGACAAAAAAATAAAAAAAGACATACAATAGAGTAGAAAGCAAGTAAGAACTTAAGTTAAACATCAACAAAGACAAGAAAGAAATAAAAACATGGAAATATAGAGAATATCCAGTATGTAGAGAAAAATACAACCAAGGAGGAAAGGCAGAATGGAAGGCAGAAAAGACAGAAGGAAGAAAGTAAGTAATTGAGGAAGGAAATGACAGTTTGAAAGAAACAATTAAAGAGATAAGTGAAAAAAGCAATAAATGTAGTGAGAGATAATATAGCATAAAAAGAAAGAAAGACAGGAAAATTGTTTCTATTCTATGGTACTATAATTCAGAGTTTAATATGTATAGCTTGATCATAGTGTCACCTTGCAGTGTGAGCTGTTTGGATAGTTTAGTAGAAATGTCCATGCCGTTCTTCAACCAGGACAGCTGTGGATCAGGAATCCCCTCTGCATGACACCTCAGACTGGCAGTGACCCCCGGTTCACGAGCCTGACTCTCCGGATACACCCGGATCACAGGAGGAACTGAGGAAGAGGACAGAGAGGATTAAAGCCTGAATTACTGAGTTCATAAGCGTGGGAAATTAATAAAATTATAGCTTCATGCATTTGCCATCTCATGGCTTTCTGCTCGTTGGGGATTAAAGAAAGTCCGGCTCTTTATTGGAACGGATGCCAATTTCATTTCCTGTCTGGAAGGAAAATGATCTCATTGACACGGCGAAAGCCTTGCAGCACCCTAGCAAATAAATGAGCTAGATAAACAGAGAAGAAGACTGCTGTAAAGGAGCCATCGATTTTTAAAATGAGCATCGCCAAGTTCAGAGAGAGACGCACACCTGGGAGCGAGAGCAGGATGCGGGACCTTACTGTGGAGCCTGGACCTCTGTGAAAGTATCAAAAATATTTAAATGAGGTATTGTGTATTCGATGCACAAAGAGCAAAACCGCTACACTAGGAAAGAAGCTGAAGAACCCGGCTAAGACATCTGATATTGAACGTGACATGCAATGTTCACTCGACGCAGACAGATGTATTGGTGTCAGCTCTAATTGAGGCCAGGCAGGAGGAGAGCATGACAGATTGGTGCATTAGACTGAGGACGTTTGGAGGGGACTGAGTGTGTTTCTCTTTTTTAATGCATGAGTGTTAGACCGCAAGAGAAGTGGGGAACATCCTCTACCATCTGCTCCAGCTTCCTGTTTCCCATAGGGGGATGCAGGGATGTGAGAGTCAGGGTGAGAGAGACTGAGAGAGAGAGAGAGAGAGAGAGAGAGAGAGAGAGAGAGATGACAAAGGAGTGGTATGACTTGGATGAGGATGAAGAAGGATGGCAGAATGTGAGGAGTTCACTAGCGAGGTTATTATACACAGCTCAAAGGCAGATATTTGAATGAAGGAGATGAATTTTATTTTCATGGGAAATGCCTGCTTTCCTGAATAAAACTACCTTGAATTTATACTTTTTTTTAATGACAATTTATGACAAAATACAGCAGAATTCTATGTTTTCAGGACCACATTCTCTGTTAGTGGAATAGGATTGTGTTAGTCTTTATTAATTAATATCTGTACGGCTACAAAACAGATATGTGCATTGTTAATGTGTAATAAAAACTTTATTTCAAACTGTTTATAGTCTCCAGGAAACTATTACTATTATGATTATGATTATTATTATTATCATTAGTGGTGGTGCTTGCCCCCAAAAATCGCATATACAGTACTTAACATTGAGACCAATTTTGACGGATTCTAGCGCAGAGCAAGGATTTTGTAGCAAGATCAAATGTACCACATTTGAAGAGGCTTGCAAGATCATCCCCCACAAGAGTGTATAAGTATTACACTGTAAAAAATGAATCATGAGGATTGTAATTTTCATTTAAAAAATTGATGTAATAATTAAAAAATAATGTGCATATTTCATTTTAAAAAATGGTTTTCTGTGTTTTTTATAATATATTGAGAACATTTCACTAATA
>JAQKPX010000002.1:6036552-6061554 GCA_030068255.1 Clarias angolensis | reverse complement strand
CATCATGGAGTTAGAAAGTGTTCTAAAACTTTTGAACGGTAGTGTATAAAAAAGTCATTATTGTGGAATGTTTTATAAAGCTTTGTGATTACTTTGTGAATCTTCTTCATGAAAAATGAAGAGGATTGTTTTACTTTTAAATTATGCAAGCTCACATAATTCACAGTTTATTCATTCCCAGTATTAATTTATAAAATAGTCCTTAATCTATCTATCTATCTATCTATCTATCTATCTATCTATCTATCTATCTATCTTTTTAAATTCATCTTAATAGGATCTTTTATCTATTTATATACAGACTTACATACTTGTGGTAAATTTTTTCGAGTGAAGGCATAAAAGCAATTGACATTTACAGACTTTAAGAACAGTACAGTGATGAGCCTCTAAGCTGCAGTAAAAAATGTGAATGGTGCAAACGTTTTAAGTGAGGGAGTCCGTCCATGAATGACGATCCCGGCTGAGGTGGCTCGGAGCCCACTGCAGTCGTTCCTGTGAGCATTCAGCGAGTGAAACGCCTGATCCTTGAAAATTGATAGATAACTTGTCACCAACTTGCAGAACAGATGCATCTGTCTGGGGGAACTGTACACACAATCATTCACCAACACATGGAAAGTACAGGACCTCGGTTGAGAGCCAGCATTTCAGACGTGAAGCAGGCGGTCCGATTATGACTTCAGCGTGCTGAAAAAACATTCTACGTTGATGATATCCAACCTCTAGTGAAACTCCTGACATACAGTAAGTGCATTAGTGTAGCAGGGGATTATATAGAGGAATAAAGGATGTTTTTAATCTCATAACCGTGTTATGTTATTTTGCACGATCACAAGTGCCGGTTTGACTTGAACGGCCCTTTTTATTATTCATTTGCTTGTTACAATAGTTTGCCCTGTTTAAAAAAAAAAAAAGTGTCCTAATAGGTATTTTAGTGTAGACTATAAATGGCAGTAAACAATCTTTACTTTTTTGATATTTTAAGAACATTTCATTCACTTTTTATTTTGGTAACATTTTAAATGATGATCCAGATTTTGATATGTTTTAGTGTCTTTCTCTTTTCAATACAACAATACAATACAAAACTTATCTTTAATGTGTTGTTTGCTTTTCTTCTATTTTACAGTATATGAATCAGGCGTACACAAATTTGCTCGAATCGAGCTTCTTAAATGATGATGAAGTAATCAACTCTTTTGTTATTTAGATCAAACCACAATCGATAATAAATAACTGTATGTTTGAAATATTTAATGACAACAAGCTCAATCATGATGGTATTTATCTGTCAGTTGTTCACCAACTACAAAGCCACGGTCCCTCTGGAATATTAAGTAGTCCATCTCTAATTAGAAAGCTGTTTAAATCAATACTCTAATTAAATGTAAATTAAATACTATCCTATAATTAATTCAGGGATGTGCCACACATATGGGCTGACAAGCAGCTGAACATATTTGACAGTCTCAATTTGGTTCTTTATGCATGCAAAGAACAACAGTTTTATTTATTTATTGTAGCAAGTTGCATTTTTTCTTTTTTAAACAAAAGCTTATTGTGGACGCAAACCAAGGGCCAACCTCTGGTTCTGAAACATTGGCCCAATGCCGAGATGCCAAAGCGTGCAGTTCCGAGGCGATTTTAGGCCCTACATTTTATTTCTAGCACCATAAAGATAACGAAAATCATAATGCATCATTATTATTATTTTTTATAGTGACAGCTAACTAAATTAGCACAATTAATGCCATAATAGTCGGATTTGGCTATATTTACATTATGCTATATTTACTTTAGGCTTATGGACAGTGAACTGAACAACTTTTTTCTGTAGATAGCTATACAAAAGAAAGAGAGAGAGAGATAAGGAGAGAGAGAGAGAGAGAGAGAGAGCGCAGAATTAACACAGCAGAAAGTGAGAAAGTGCCTAATGCCACATATTCTCACTCACTCACTCTCACTCATCGTCTATACCACTTTATCCTTTATACACGGGCCCAGAGTCTATCCCAGGAGACTTCGGGCACAAGGGACAGTGGGAGGAAACCGGAGTACTCCGAGGAAAACCCACCAACCCTCCTGCATTATGCGCATTAACGACCTTTGTTCTGGGAATCTGGGTTGAGAATCTGCATGATAGCAAGGCGGTGCACACACACACACACACACACACACACACACTCTGAACACTTACATTACGCACTCCATGGTAAATCAACACGCTAATAGTGTGTATGTTAGTTTAGAAATGCTAGTTTAGAAATAAGCTCACAGAATGATAAAGTAATATTAAGTAGAAAATAATGATTACTATTAATTGCAAGGCATTAATAGCAAGACACTATACAGTACATGTTACATTATCATTAGGGACAGAGCCCCCCTAAAGGTCTGATCCTAGAATAGCACCTGACATGTAGTTCCTCCAGAAATGAGTCAATCCCCACATACCTCATGTTAAAATGTCCAACTTTACAACAGAAATAAACCTGTTTGCAAGATGATTAAAAAATTATAATAAATTCATAGGCATGACAACCATATGGGGTGAATTTCTATGCAATTCATTAGTTAAAATTACATTAGAGCATAAAATTATCTTTATCAAATTAACTGCATAATTAGGGGCGTGGCTGATTTGGGTGACAGCGGCACTGCAGGTGTCAAACCGCCAACCTTCTGCTTTTCATCACTAGAAACGTTGTAGCTTAACTGACCATGAAAAATGGAGTCGATATGCGTTGATATGGGACGATGTATAGGGTATGAATGACCGAGTTCAATCAAATGCAAAGTAAAGTTAATGTATAAATTAATGTTAGCCACCTTAGCATTTTAGCTTAGCTAGCTAGCTTGGGGTAACTGAGGTAAGTCGGCATATTCTGGTCAACTGCCAGGCTCTGTTCATTTCAACCATTTTCTCTTACAGTATATGGATTAATCTGGAGTTTAGGCTGAGTCCGCTCCTGATAAGATGGCGACGACCAGAGCTCTAACAGTTGAGCTTCAAAACCGCAAAAATGTTTGTCCATACACCCTATGACAAAAACCAGCAGAATGCCCTATTCATACCTAGTATGAATAGTGACTTAAGAAGAGTCATAATTAAATTTTAACCAGAACGAACAATCAAAACCCAGAAGCTGGATTTAGAATCTATCATTCTCATTTTATTATTTATTATTCATGTAATATTCTACTTTGTATTACCCTAAAAACCTTATACCTGTTAATCCACAAGAGAACATTAGGTGTTCATTTTTTTCTCCTTTTCTTTCCTGAATAAAAGAATCTGATTTCCTTGAGCAGTTAATGAAAGCCCCTTTCATTTTAATATATATAATAAGCAAAAATGCCAGAAATTCAGTTGGTAAGGTTAGCATTGATGACGTTAAAATTTCTTGAACAGCATGTTCTGACTGTATTAAAAATCTTTCTTAGAAGTTTTTTGCATAAGTGCATTACTGTGAATATAAAACGTTGTGCTAATTCGGCCTCTACAGAATGTTAGATAGGAAGTCTGTGATTAGATTGTCGGACATAAAAGTCTATAAAAGTCTAAAGAGCGTAGGACTTTGTGGTGTAGGACTGAATAATTTAATTCCTTTGAGAATAAATTGCTTAGTGACCAGTCCCCTAGAATGGGCTATAGTTACTTCAGTTCAATCAACTCAATTTCACTTGTATGGCCCTTTTTTATTGAAACAATAGACATTGTCCCACGGCAGCTTTACAGGGTTATAATCCCTAATGAGCAAATCAGAGGTAAATGCGAATAGGAAAGATTCCCTAAGACAGGACTTTAAAAAGTACACTCAAGGGATTAGACTCCTGATGGAGACCAGTTCCCTTCTATGTGACATTAGTTTGTTGGATTATAAGTCATTACGCTAAAATCCTTATGGATTTACGGGCCATGCGCCTACTTTAGCCAATTTCCTTAATCTCCATTCAGGTCCAGATACTGATTTGGACAATTTTTGTTACTCACATTATGAGTTTTCTTGTTTTTTTTTTTCCCAGTTTCCTTGTACAGTTAAAGCTCAGCTGTTAGATCTCTAATAGGAGCGTTAAGGTTATGAGTTGAAGTACTTTAAATGAAATCGAAATAGTGATTGGGTCAATTATTTAAGAGGCTAGAGAACACTTCAGTAGTTTTACCTAATTAAAAACACATCGGATCCTCTACTCAGTGATCTCGGCCTGCGTAGTGCTCCGATAAAACAGAAAATAAGCACATATTCATAATATTCCACGGCTGTCATGGTGCATTATTTAGCGACACACTGGCAAAAGACCTCTGCACTCATCCTGGGTCTTTGCACAAAAGGGGCAACACATGTCATCCTAATTTCCTTTCCTTTCCTCGCATGCAAAAACAATGGCCTGACAACAGCCTCCTGAGGAAGGCTAATTTGTTTTTCAGCCAATTAAAATGATCTTATTGTTAAACCCACTTCGGTTTGCACGAGTGTGCAGGTTGCTAATAATGAGAGGCTGAGAGCGTAGTGTGAGATGCCCACACACCAAACATATGCTGATCTCTACCAGAGGAATTTATGAGACAAAACAATGCTTCGGAAAAGTTTGCAGGTGCTGCCCAAGACAAAATAAACTCGTGTTTGCTTTTTTGTTTTTGTTTTGGGGCATAATCAGTATTCACATCTGCTCTTCAAAAATGAGTTTGTTTACAAATGTGGGAATTAGAGCTAAAAAAAAAAAAAAACAAAGAAAAAAAAAAAAAAAAAAGAAATCGAGTTTATACTTGAATTGCACACATTACCAAATTAAAGACCTGGTGGGTGTCTAAACAAAACAGGAGCTTAGTTATGTGATTATGTGCTGTAATTTAAAAACTGCTTTGTAACCTTATCTTTTTATCTTTACTAGGTCCCATAGTTTACTATTTCTTTAACAAGTTAACATAAGTCTAAAAGCACCCCAAAGTATGTCTGTTAATGATTTAGATGAAATATACCTAAATTTAGGCATTTTTCAAACCTCACTTTCAAACTCCTCCTGTTTCACTCCTTTTTTTTAATCTAAACCATCGTTTCAGTTTTTGTGTAAATGACCTACTGTACGTATTGAAAATTGCCACCACACCAGAGAACAGCAGAGCTGAACAACGAGCTGCGGGAGGAGAAGCTTTTATACGAGGTCACACATTAGGGGGGGTCACATTCTGCAGTGAGGTCACATCCCGATTGCCTTGTTTTTTTGTTTATATACGCACAATAGGGACTCATTTAAATGACGGAAAAGACTCAAAATGAATTTTGCGGAATCTGTCCTCTTTTTTTTTTAACATGGTTAATGTTTCCTTTCAGGAGGCGAATGGAAATAATGAAAATTCTCAAAAAATGAACATTTTAATCATGAAAAAATATAATGAAATGGTTTTCATTTGCAGATTATTACTTTTTTTTGCAGATTTATTACTGAGAGAATGGGATATATTGTACTGTTACTAATAGAGTGTTTTCTATTGCTTCTCTCTCTCTCTCTTTCTCTATTCATAGTTGGTAAATTAGTATTAGTCAAATACAACCTCAGACGAATAGCAGAATATACTTTTTTCACCATGCTATTATTCATTAAATAACAAATAACAAAAATTAAACCAAAAAGAAAAAAAAAAAACATGCGGGCAATACCAAGTACCCCCTTACTGCTTCCACGGGATTTAAGAGAGTAAGTTGCAGCCAGATGCTACTAATCATCAGCCCTTGTTTAACTGAACATCAACATCAGTTGAGCAGAAGTTTTGGCAGTTTGCTGGTCTGGAGCATTCAGGTTTGTGTTAACACAATGCCAAGAGGGAAAGACATAAGCAAAGGTCTTAGAGAAGCAATTGTTGCTGCGTCTAAAAAAGTGTTATACAACCATTTTCAAACGGTTTCTACAGTAAGAAAGATTATTCACCTGTGGAAAGCATTCAAGACAGTTGCCGATCATCCCAGGAGTGGACGTCCCAGAACATTCACATGAGAGTCAGACACACAATTAGAAGAAGAATGAACACGTATGGTTTGTTTGGAAGGATTGTCAGGAGAAAGCCTCTCCTGTCTTAAAAAGAAGGTGAAAGCATGACTGTGGTTCACCAAACTGCATGTAACCAAGACTTCTGGAACTATGTCCTATGGACAAATGAGACCAAAGTGGAGTTGTTTGGCCTTAATGCCCAGTGCCATATTTGGCAAAACCCAAACAGCATTTCAAAAGAAATACCTCGTACCCACTGTCATGTACAGTGATGGAGGGGAGATGATTTGGGCTCATTTTGCAGCCACAGGACTGGGCACCTTGGGTCATTGAGTCAACCATGAACTCCTTTATAAATCAGAGTACTCTAGAGAAAAATGTGAAGCCATCTGTCTGACAGGTAAAGGTACATGGAACAGAACAATGATCCAAAGCACACTAGTAAAATCTACATCAGAATAGCCTAGTCTAAGTCCAGGTAAATGCCCAAAAACCTCAATGAACTGAAGCGATGTTGTAAAGACGAATGTGCCAAAATTCCTCTACAATTCCTCTACAATGATAAAGTCATACAGAAAACAATTACTTCAAGCAATTACTGCTAAGATGGATCTACAAGCTATTTTAGTTTTTGTCCCCCTTTTTGGTTTCATTTTTGTTAAATAAATAATGGCAGTAAAAAAGTTACCAAAAAGAGGAATCCACAGGACCACAGAGAATCTCTCACAGGTCATTTTAATAATCAGCCAGGAACACAACATTAAGAACATGCATAACCTGGTTGTTTCACAATTTAAGTTCTGACTTCTGATTTAAAAAAGAAAACGTTCATATAGGGGGCTATATAAAAGGCCTTTACTGTATATTCCAAGCATAATTAGTGTTTATCCAAGAACTTTAATCAGCTAATATGTTTACACCAACTCCAAAGGCAGAAAATTGTTTGCTGTAGAATTACTGTAAATTATTTTGAAATAATATTTTGAGAGCACAGCTTGGAGGCAACAGTCTGGACTTGTGAGAATTGTAAATACAGCTTTAAATCTTTCTGCTCAACTTCGTAAGCTGTTGGTATTCTATCAGCTTTAATACTGTCGTCTTTTTATTTTTTACTCCTTTTAATGGATAATGTCACTTGCATTGGTGAGTCAATGCTAGGCGTCTTGTCTGCCATGCAGTAGGTCATGGTTTGATTCCCAGCCACCTTAGCGCAGTTTCCATGCTTTGGATCGTTCCTGGGTGATGCTGCAGACATTCATAGCCTAGAGGGAGTCTAGAGAGCACACCTGGCTATGTTCTCTTCCACATTAATCATAGTGAAACTAGCAAATCATGGATGAACCATGCAAGCGGAGGGGCGGAGAGTGCTTTCCTCCAAGGGTGTTATGCCTATTATCAATCGATGTATGTAATACCTTCAAGCATTCTTGGTTACTGCATATAGGATTATGTCATTGCTTAGAATTCATATCTGGCAGCTTGTTTCAATGTATTTCTTGTGTGTGTGTTGAATCTCCCTCCCTTTATTTTCACCATTTCTCGACCATAAGTCGTTTCTTAAAGGGCCTCAACACTTCCGCTGATACGTCTAACCCTGTCTGATTCACTGGCAGAAATGGTAACCTTTTATAAATAAATACTTGATTTTCATCAGGCATTTCTTTGAGGCAGAAGTCATTAACACATCCTTGTTTAGATCGTTCTGTGTTACTTTAAATTGGATGTCAGGTGCGGCGTTGTGAAAAGTCTAACAGGGCAGCCTAATGAATCCGCTAGTTTTCAGCTAGATGTCAGAGGAAGGTGTGACAACACAATGTAGTCTACTTAAACATGCTGTTGAATTTCTTCGCTCCACTGGATTTCCCATTTCAAGGAAAATTGGTGACTTTAATGATAACAAACTCCTAAGTATATTGCGTTTGAAGTTTTAAAATGACTATTATAATTGGGTGGGAAATACTATTAAAAGTCATTGCTTTAAGTCTTTAACTCGTTCCTGGTCTAGGACACTCACACAATCGTCTTTTTCAGTCGTTTTGCCGTCTTGATATCCATTCTATTTATCTCCATGGATTACAGTCACAATTTTACATTTTTTGCCTTTTTTCTTTATTTACATTTTTTACTTTTGATTCCAGGCATCAGTATGGTGAAGGTTATACTGTGGGCAAAAAGTAAGCACTATAGGAAATTAGAAACATCACATAGAAAGGATTGTGCATGGTGATTTCAGTCCTTTGTAAGGAGTCACCAGTGCCAGAGCTCTGAGGTAAAGCACTACTTTTAAAGGTCTTGCTATTTCTTTAATAAGTTAATACAGGTCTTAAATCTTCCCAAAGTGTTCATGTTCATGTTGCAGCTAAAATAATCTTCAGATACTGCATTTCAATACTACAAACTCAATTTCTTTCATTCCTTTTCTGAACATGCTGTTTTAGTGTCTATGTCAATGAGCTACTGCTGAGTCATACTGTACCTCGCCAGGGAGCAGCAGAACTAAGCAACAAGCTGGTGGGGCTTATATATATATATATATATATGTATATATATATATATATACATACATATATTTATATATATATACATACATATATTTATATATATATAAAACGCGGCGGGTCACGCGACTTGCAAACCCGTGGGTAGCTACACCATGAATTTCCAGGCAGACAGACCCGCAGCTAACCTCACACATGGCTGCTAGGCAACCCCACCGTGACTGTAATCAGAGGAGATGTGCGACACCTGGGTGTGTGCCTACAGTATATAGATTCAGCATGCAGCATGCAGACATTTAGGTAGTACCAGGTGTGGAGCGAGTCGCTCTGGTATAGGGATAAAGTGTGAAAAGAAAAGAGAAAAGTTGCATTAAAAATAAAAGAAAAAAAGAAGCATGGAAAAGAAAAAAAGTTGTGTTAAAAAAAGAGAAGAAAGTTGTCTTTAAAAGAAAAGAGAAAATAAGTGTTGAAAAAGTCATCACTCTCATGGTCTCCCATACACATAATATAGTGAACTTGGTGGCCCTTTAATATCCCCACAACGACACACACAACAATATGAGGTCACATTAGAGGACAAATCAAACATACAAAAAAATGGAAACAGGATAAAAAAAAAGCAGGGAAATAGTTTTCTCACATTTCTGTCAATTTTGCATTCCTTTAAATTAGCAACCTGTGGATGTCTTCAGGATTAAGAACATTGCACAGCAGTGTCGTATTAATCTTAATAGTTCCCCCTGGGGTATTTCAGTATGAGTGTGCATGTGAGTATCTGGCTTTTGTTCTTACATACCATTCACCTGCAAGGTGTGTGTCTGGAAGAGCATCTCGTATCCGTCAGCGTGGCAGGTGTAGTTGCCCATGTGAGTGGTGGTCACCTTGGTGATGTACAGACTTCCATCATCGCCGAAATCCTGTGAAATAAACAGACAGATTTAACTGAAATTGAAAAACATGATGACAAAAAGCCAAAAAAAATAAAAAACCCACAAAAAAAGTCTTCTGAGGAATGGAATGAGTGTGGTAGCAGTACAGACTGGCACAACACTTGAATCACAATAAGGCAAATTAAATTAATTGGATGAATTACAAAAAGGCACTGACATTGGATAAATCAGCAAATAAAAGAGAATGTGTGCAAGTAAGGAGAGAGAGAGAGAGAGAGAGAGAGAGAGAGAGAGAGAGAATAAATTTTTTTTTGCAATCCAATAAAAATGGATTGCACTTGCAAAAAGATATGTGGAGTCCCGAGTACATATTTAAACACAAATAAGTAAATTAAAATGAAATAACTATAAATAAATAAATAAAAACATAAATAAAAAGCAAACAAACATTTTTTATAATTAAAGAAATGTTATTTGTCATGTCTCCTTATGAGATTATTGCATCAAATATAAAACTAATAAACCTATTTTTGGACATATTGTCAAAATTACAAGCTTAAATCTTTTTCAATCTTAACATGAAGTCTATCTATCTATCTATCTATCTATCTATCTATCTATCTATCTATCTATCTATCTATCTATCTATATTAAATAATCACCTATTTAATGCCATCAAGCATTCAAATAAATAAATAAATAAATAAATAAATAAATAAACTTAAGGCATGAACCTGTGAGAAACAGGCAGAGATTATTATGGATGATTAGGCTGGTGATTAGTTACTAAATAGTAAAATGTATCTTTAGGCACTTTGGAGCCTCTCACAGTAAAATGTGTGTTCCCATTTCATTAATTGAATCTACATGATTAAATTAAACCTGATGAAATGAGGGCACTCAAGACTTTTGCAGAGTACTGTAGCTAATTCGATGGATGGATGGATGGATGGATGGATCAGTTAGATGTTCCAGCACAGGTTGTCTGAAAAGTCCGAAATCAAAAGAGAGGCTGACAAATATATGTTTTTTCACTTATTATTTACATTATGCTACATGTTAATTTTTACACTCTATGCATTTACCCAGTAGATTATTTATTCATTTATTTATTTATTTATTTATTTATTTATTTATTTATTCATTCATTTATTTATTGGAATGGGGAGAAATTTTTTCAACATAATCAAATAATTCTCATTGTATCCTCCTTGTTTTCAGAAACTTTGTTTAAATGAACTAGAAAGTATTATCACAAATTCTGGCTGTATTATTATGGTATTAAATGTATAAAACAGATCAGGTTGTGCTGTTGGTGGAAAAGAATCAACTTCATGGTAGTGACGGAATCGCCCCAGTCCCTCGTTGATTATTTTCCTCTAACAGAATACCCTTCAGACTCAAAATCCACAACGTGACTGTGACACCAAACAGGATGAAACAGCGAATCAGACATAATGATACGAAACACCCGGAGGCAAATTAATTTTCTTGTGCAATAACCAGAAAACTACAAGACGTGCTGTCGTTGAGATCACAGCTCCACACAGCCACTGACACCCATCCAGCCGTTTCTCTGAGAACTGATTTTTCCCTCCATTCTTACTCATTTTTACTGATGTTTATTTTCTTTACTGTTCTGCTTAATTGGTTAATTTAAAGCTCCCTATAACAGTGTAGAGTGTACTATCCCAGGCCAGTCAGGCCAGTCACCAAAAAAACTAAACAAAAAACAAAACAAAACATGTAAACAGGATTTATGTGCAGAATGTAACATTTAAACAAATCTAAAGAGAGAATAATGACCATTGTTCTGTAATGTGGAGCCAAGTGCAGTGGAGCAATATATCATTAGGCCTGTTTTAAACTAATGACTAGGAAAGCAATATCATGATGGAAGACTTACAAACACATTAAAATAAATGCCCTAAATAAAGTAGAGAGAATTTAAAGAACCATGAAGAACTAATCATACTAGTTAATGTTAACAGGAAGCAATGACCAAATATGGAAAGAGTGTTTTTGAAAAAAATAAAAAATTCTAATCTGAATGTTTCTTATGGTGCCCCCTAGGGACAAACAATACAAGAGTCAAAGCACAAACTATGAAATGACTCTGGAAATAGCTTGATTTGACCTAGTACACTGACCAGGAATTACTGTACCAATCAGTGTGTCCAAGAGGAAAAACATACAAATTATCTTTTTACTATGAAGTTATTAGAACCATTGTGTTGGGTATTATTACAGAAACTGAAAATGTCACATAATAAACATTAGCATTTAACCATGTGCATTATTTTTTATAATTATATTGTAATTAATTTTTTATTGCATATTTTAACTTTTTGTGTGTGTTTAATTTGCAGTGCTGCTCTTTTCGTAATTTATTTGATTTAAGAGTGTATGATGCTTTGACTTCTGTATGTGTTTTTTGTATTTGGACTGCAGTTTCTGTTATGCCTTATCTCTAGGGCCCGCCATAGTTTCTGACTTCTGTGGCTTTCCATAGACAGTGTGTGACACAATAAGGGTCAAAACTTAGAAAAAGTGACTAGCGAACATTGCTCAAAGTGTGGGCTCAATAAAAAACACACTGCTTGGCTAAAAACCATGATTTATTATTATTATTATTATTATTATTATTATTATTATTATTATAAAGGTTTACTTAATCTGAAGATAAAACTAAGTAAAAAAAATTACCCAATTAACTACCCAATTAAAATAAATAACCAAAAAAACTAATGACAAATTTTTATTATTAATTAATAATATTAATATAAATTATATTCATTAATTTAGACTTGAGAAAAAAAAACCTTACAATTCTTTCTTTCTTTCTTTCTTTCTTTCTTTCTTTCTTTGTTTTTTATTTTACTAATTTAGATATTCTGGAACAATCTGCAGACTCAAAAAGCACAAATCTTTTATATCCAGAAGTTGTAATATAATTTTTTTTTCATTATGCAATAAAGATATATTTGCTTGCCTTCTTTAAAAAACATGAGATTTTCATTTAGACCTGTATATATTAAATATAGTGCATTTTAATCTGAGAGCACTGTAGGAAACTGTAGGAAATGATGGTGTCCTTATTTCCTCTCCTTTAAATGTAAAATTTTTTTAAACATCATGTTCTCTTTTCCTCTCTGTCTGTCCGAGAGCTGTAGAGAAGAAGTTACAGAGGCAGTGAATATAACTAGAGAAAAGTTAAGCTGAAGGTATATTAATAGGCAATAATCTCTCTGAAGACCCAAATTTGCCCCTGGCTGCCCTCTTCCCTCCTCTCTCCTCACTTCTAAACTGAGTTGAAAAAAGCAATACGCTGCTCAGATAAAACTCTATTAACTCCCATATAGCAGAAGCGTATAGGAGAAAATAAAGCCTCTGACACAGCCATCGACTCTGAACCCCAATCACCCAGACCTCAGTTAAATCCCAAAATCTTAATGTAATGTCAGATCAGCTTCAGGGCTCTGAGATTGTAGTGGACTGAAGGCATGCAGACCTCGAGACAGAGTTAGGAAACCTACCTGTGGAGGGATCTAGTGGGACGAAAAGCAGTAGAGAAAAGAGATTAGAGATTAGATTCACTTTAGTGTTGGAGAGCTCAGAGTGCACAGAGTTCTCACTTATACTACACTGGTGTGTTTAATAAACTAGCAACTCAAAAATGTTCAAAAATCCACAAATTACATTTTATACCACAGTGCTTTTAAGTTCTTCATTTTGATTGTTTCATATCACTGCAATTCAACTAATACATGACTAAATGCATTAACATTACTGCGCCTAATTTAATTACACACGCGTGTTTTAAACATGTACAACACCGTCAGTTGAATTTTAGATTTTAAATGTTACAGTGAAGTCATAATAAAATGGATAATCAGAAATAATCAAAAGATGGATAATCTTTGTTAAATATGTATATCTTTTTAAACAATTATGAAAGTCTCCAGTTTCAGCATGTTACATTTTCCTCAATTAGAAATTTACAAATGTCGTTTTTTTATGCTTTCTTGGGAACATGACATTTTTTGGAACATTTTTTGTCATTAATTTCAAGAGAGAACAAATATGAGAGTAGGGCTGTTAATACCACTTGTAAGCGATAACAGGACTGAACTTGATATTAAATATGATTATAAAAAGATAAAAAGTATTATGCCTTGTTTAAATAATTGGTCATCTCTGGTAAGTGTTGAGAGGTGTTGGCAATCCATGGTTATTATTAATGCTTCCTAATTATCTCTGGTAATGATTAATAACTATTGGTAATAACATTAGTATCAGATAAGAACAAATCCAGATTTTCAGCTTATACACATTATCTATTATAAACGCCATAAGGCTGAGCATAACCGTGTATACAGTACATACTATATGCTGTGCTAAAGTCTTGAGCTACACCTGATTTCTTCATATTTTGCTTCCATAGAGACAGACTTTCTTGTATTTTTAATGTGGACTTAAGGAATCGTTCTCCAGGCTTCCCAAATGACTTTTTGTTTCTCATTTCAGTCCAACTTGTACCTGACCAGTTTCAGAGGAATGTTTTTTTTTTTTTTTTTAAGACACACAGTGACCTATGGATGGACCTATTAATTATTCCATAATAATAATAATAATAATAATAATAATAATAATAATAATAAAAAATCAAACTTAAGGCATCAACCAATGTGAAACAGGTGCAGATGATGACAGATGATCAGGCCGGTGATTAGTATACTGGTGATGCTTAGTGGTTGGAACAAACGAGTGGGGGAAATAAGGGGAAATAAGGTTGCTGCTGACGTTGTTACATAAACAACAAGTTTGTAAATTATCTCTTTTGGCACTTTGCAGGTTATCACAGTAAAATATTTGTTCCTGTTTCTTTAATTGAATCTACATCATTTAATTTAAATAAATTGAAGAGATGCAATCAGAGAAATGATGCGTGGCCTCAGACTTTTGCACAATACTGTATATGTATAAACTACAGAAATTTGAAGGCTCATAGTGTATAAAATTTTCAGATTTGACTTTAATCACTATGAATTTCCAAAAATCTTATTTAAACATTTTGCCTCATCATGAATTGCCATCACCATCGCTGAAACAGAGAGATGTGTACTCGATTATGTATGCTGTTGGATATTCCAGCTCTTGTGTAAAAATTGTCCAGAGGAAGCAACCCAAAGAGATTCACAAGTTCACACTTTTCCCCTGACAGTTGCGGCTGCACCCACTGATGCAACACACGGCAAGATTTCATTTTCACATTTAATGTGCCTAAGCGGCTTTCGCTTCAAATCCTGCTCAGGTTGATGTGGAAATCCACTCATTTATTGAACTGTTGAAGCCACTGGAGGCTTGCAAACGCTTTCTTGCCTTTCGTTACTGAGCACTGGATCAATAATTGCAGGCAGAAACACAAGAATCAGTACAGGAAGTGAGAGACTAATAGTTCATATTAATTGGAATAAACCAGTCAATCCAGTGGGTTAGGATGAGAGCCATAAAATGGCTTTCTCAAGTTGCATAATTATTGCATACACAATAATAATGTTTGGGTAATTCATAGCAATATCACAAATAGGTTTTCCTTATTAGATATTTAATGTATCAAGACCAATACAGACAGGAATAATAAGTCAGATATCTGAATCAGGCTACAGATACTCCCTACTCTGGAGACTGTCATTCACACACACTACAGGCAATTTCGGAAGGCCAATTAGCCTAATCTGCATGTCTTTGGACTGTAGAGGAAACCCACCAAGCACAGGGAGAACTTTCAAACTCCAGGCACACAGACCCAGAGGTGGGAATCGAACCAGGATCCTGGAGGTGCAAGGGGACAGTGCTAAGCACTAAGCCACCATGCCACCCAGATATCACAAACTGATATCAAAACTGTTTCCTATTAAGACATTAATTAATCTATTATATATTACCACTGATAAAGGCAAATACCAAATTATGACGGTGTTCAAATGTAAAATGTAAAACTGAGACTTTTGGTTGTAAAAAGTAACAGAACACATTTATGAAATTGAAAAAAAATACTTTTATGACTCTATATACAGTAATCCTACACTAATGCACTTATCCCAGCGTTTGACTAGTGCTTAGATCCCATCGAGGTAAAAGGTTTTCTCAGTATGCCAGAGCCATGATCAACCTGCTGATGTCTGAAACTAGGTATTTCTACTGTATGTAGAAATTCCTTGGAGTAAGATCAGGACTGTACAGGGAGGTGGCAATTCATGAATATACAGCCTTCTTTAAAATGTTTGCACCATTCACTTGTTCCACTGCGGGTAAAGAGTCTCATCATCTACTGTATGCTTCTGTACGCCTTAATTCAAGAGAAATTTCATCACAAGTCCCAGTTTGACTTGAACATCCTTTATGAAAGGTGGAACCCAGAGCCACAACGGATCCGTCTTCGGTCTCACTGGGCTTGTTTGTCTGAAGAAATCCTAATATACTGTATATCCTAACAAAGTGTTATAGAAGAAGAATCCTGGAAAGTTAGAACTGTTAATCGCCCAAAGACCTTGAGGAACCTTTTTTTTTCTGATTTTACTACACATGTGTAATAGAAAATGGCAATAACTAAAAAAATGGATTCGAGGTAAAGGTTTATTGCAACCAAAACAGGCCTTGGGCACGGAAAAAAAATGAGTTTGCAAGAACGTCTGATAAATGAGGGTGTGTTCGGTACAAAAAAACTGGAAGCCCAGATCCTGACCTTCATGTTTGCTGTAAATCTCACAAGACATAAAGCGCAGGAAAACTGCAACTCCTGAAAAGTTTCTCCTCAGAGACTAACAAGTCAGATCCCAGACCAGGTCATGACAAATTTTGCAGCCTTGACTTAAATGTCTGAGTTTGTGGATTATGCTGGTGCTGGTTCAATCACTGAGTCTCCTTATTAAAAGTAATCGTGCACGATGTAATAATCGTATGATGGTCTACAGTATTACATTATAGTGTACAGTACAGTGCTATAATGTAAGTTATAACGGGAAATATTCTGGAGGAATAGCTTCATGGATAATCCACAACTTTAAACATTTGCTCACAAACTGCTGTGAGATGGAGTAAGTGGAAAATAATCAACCGAGCCACATCATCCTACCCTGTTCTTGATTGCTTTCCCTATAATAGCGCCCCCTCGTCCATGAGTCACTGTTTTTATAGGCGGGCATGTCAGCATGTCTTTGTCTTTGTGCCTCTTTTTTCCACGATTCTCCACGAACCCCTTCTTGTGTCACGACACAGCTATTGCGAACGTGCTTCAACTCATTTTAGCCTTAAAAAGTTCTGTGTGAAAGAGTGAAAGTTCAGATAATCATCTCAGCCAAGCTTCTCACCCACTCATCAGCATTTCATGTTAGTTTAGCCGCTCGAGCATCTATCCAGTGCTAAGTCGGATTGCATTGTTGACTTCAATTACAGACCAGATGCCGAGGTGAGCCAGGGACACAGCACCTCAACCAACGTGTTCCTTTTGCAGCCGATTTGAGGACGGATGGGTCTTTCGGTCCTCGCCGCAGTTCCTCATAGCTCCTAGCAAGCATTACTTATTTACTTTCCTTATCCTTTTATGTGCTCTAAGCACCCCTCCTCAGTTCTTGTGATTGCTTTGGCAGTCTAACTCACACAGAGTGAAAGGCTGCCAGAGCTCAGAGCTACTCTACTCTCCTTAAGCACTTCCTGTTTGGCTCATAATAGAGTGTTACTTTTGAGTCAGAGCCATGATGAGTGATGTGGCTCCTACGGCTATCCGAGTCAGAAGTGGGAGAAAGAAAGAAGTCATAAAAAGTAGCACAAAACTACTGTAGCAGCCTAACAATGTTTAAATAATGTGACTGATAGCAGGGGGGGAAAAATCCTCTTTTATATGTATAAACATATTGATGTCAATATAAATGAATAAACAAATGTAATTGGATATTTAGATTAGTGATTTGAAAAATAACTGTAAAATCTGAAATCTGGTTAGTTCCTCATTTGGAATTAATCATATATGCTTTACATTATATGTGATTAGTAGCGATGGGGGAAAATTTATGAATCGCAGTTATTTTGTGTGGTGATTCATGTATCGCCACACTGACTCCAAAATAATAATAATCATAATAATCATAATAGGGATTATAAATTCATTTATAATAAAGATGAACATGTTGATCAACCAGTATCAATATCCTGATTCAATATTAGATTTTGCCCCGATTTTGTTACGATTTCTAACCTTTAAAAAAGTTTCATATTAATTAAACATCGCCCGTTCCTTATAACATTAGTTTTCTCACTTTCTCAGAATTGGCTGGTTTTTAGTCAATACGTTTATACATGACTGGTAATCAGCCTCAGATATGAACGATCCAGAAGCATCCAAGTGGCACAACAGAAACTTATTTTTATGGCATTACATTATCAAAAATTGCGCATGTTAAAAGCCTCTAATCTCACTTACACACACATACTGTACATGTGTGCCCGTGAAGATGCCACACACGCCCACGTGCTCGCAGCCGCTCAGCCCGAGCATTCACTGTATGTAGAAGTTGAGATTTAAGATTTTGATGCTGTTTAAGGTTGTAAGACATCACAGACTCTATATAATCCTACAGGTGGCGCACTCTGTACTATTCACACATTATCATCCCGAGTGGTAAGAGTGAATTATTTGCAAAGTTTGTTTAGAAATAATAATTATGGCGGCTGACAGAGACACATGCTGCTTAGTAAAAGAGAAAAAAAATATTATAAAAATAAAACAAATATAAAAAAATATGTTATAAGGAACGGGCGATGTTTAATTAATATGAAACTTTTTTAAAAGTAAGAAATCGTAACAAAAATGGGGGCAAAATCTAATGTTGAATCAGGATATTGATTAAATCGATATACTTATAGAATCACAATTTTAAAAGAATCGGCACTGAGGTATCCTGATTATATTGTATTCAATATTGTGATAATATTGAAATTTGTGTAACTTACAGCAAATCAAGCTGTAACACGGTAAGAACATGGGTATTCTCAAAACACGAAAGATTTATTTTTGAAAATATCCTACCCTGAGGATCTTATTATGTACAGCATTCTTTAAAAATGTGTACTATGGACTGTCAATGTGCACGGGCCAATGCATGACCTTTGGGTTAATGGTGCCTAAGCGGTTAATGCTTTGGGTTACTGTTCTAAAGTTCAACCCTTAGCACCACCAAGCTGCCACTGCTTGACCCCTGAGCAAGGTGCTTAACCTTCTCTGCTCCAGGGGAAGCGTGTCATGCCTGTCCTTGTGCTCTGACTCCAACTTCCTAACAAGCTGGGATATGTGAAGAAAATATTTTTTGTGCACTGCTCAAGGTTTTGAGTTATTGATTGGAAGTTTGAGGGTTCAAGCCCTGGCACCATCAAACTGCCACTGTTGCACTCATGAGCAAGGATCTTTATCTGTCTAAGAACCCGAGTGATGTGTATCATTTAGGTTCTGTTAAAACTTCTACTATAACAAAATCTCAGATTCTAGTCTCTGGTTTTTACATGACTAATTGGGAGGAAACCACATCAATGTTCATGACTCGATCCAATTAGCATTCAAACCAACATGACTGACTCAGAAACCTTTGGTTTTAGGCAATGTTGGTAATCTCAGCATGTTCTTAGGGCACATGCTTGGGGGTGGGGTAACCAGGTAAAGAATTTTGAAGGGCACAGCTTAAAAATGGGTAGAGACAAACAGTAATGCAAGGACCATGTTTGTTTGTTTTGGACTTTTATTTAAACTTGGTCTATTATGGCAGTTTAAGAAGCTGGTACAAACCAAGTTCATATTCGTAATAAGGACAATTGTACTTTGTATGCAAGAAAGCCATAGGAGTAGGCAGATCTGAGTAATGAGACCGAGACTGTTAGAAGGCAAGCTCTGGATCTAGAACCGTTCCTTCTTAAAATAATATGCCTTTGGTTTAACATTCACTTACAGCATGATGGATATGGAGGTGCTATATGTGATAAATTTGGCATCGGAATGTAGGATTGCAGCTCAGAGACCTGAGACGTGACTCTGACTTGTATACAGTGACTTGTGAACATCTCTGACTCACTGTACGTCCACATCCCACTGGCAGTATGTGTGTTTTGGCTGCATGTGTTGAGCCTGAGGCATTATGAAATGCTGAGTTAGTGCATAGTTCTTAAGTTTTACCCTTAAAACACTCATATTTTGTTTATTATACATTCTGTTATTCTGCACATATTTTGTATATTATTGTATATATATATATATATATATATATATATAGTATACTGTACAGTACAGTATATATTACAATATAACACCACCACCACATAAGTGAATGCTTGATGATGAAAGTACTCATTCTATACTATAATAACTCATAATACTTTCAGACATGTCTATGTCAAACTTTCCACAAGACGAATGTCTTCAGAATAAATTGACGAACAGTGTGACAGGAAAATGAGAGTACTCCATTTGTTGCAGTTCTTTTTTTCAATGAAACAAGAAGCAAACTAATTGAGAAAATTTTGTGCATGTTTTTTTATTTTTTATTTTTTTAAGATTCACGAGGGTGTTAAAAAACAGAAATGAAGCCAAACTATTCTGTCAAACTTGTTTTTGTTATATAAGTGTGAATTTTGTGTGATTTTTTGAAAAGGCTAGAACTCCATCTCCCACAGTTTTGTGAAGAAGTGGCAGCATATTAGATCAATAGGAAAAAAAAGGGTTGAGCTTTGTTGCACACACAACCTTTTAAATGACAAAGACTGTTGAACATCATGAGAAATATAAGCAATATAAAACCTTCAGTTTACAGCATACACACAGCGTCTGCATCTAATGTCTCTTGTAAGCAGATTTCTTGTGCATATTTTACAAACTGTATGGTAACTTCTGGTTCTTTTTCTGATTCACTACAGCACTTACACTACAGTATCCCACATTCCTTTGTTTTGGATATTCAAGTTGCATAATATCCTATTTTACAGTACATATCAGAGACGTGTCTTTCATTAATGCATTGTCAGTAACAGTGTAAATGTGTAAATGTCCTTTAGACTTCAACATTCTCCAAAAACCCTCTCGACACATTTAAACCAATCTGCTCCTCTGATCACGTGATGGACAGAAGCTATGCAACCAGATCATCAGGGGACGTCATTCTGATATCAAAATCATACAGCTACAGTACATGTCATGCTTGTTGGTCAGTGAGTAATAATTTGATAAAATTAATAAAAGTACAAAATGGCATGTTCTTCTGTCTAATTCTTCTGATACTGGTGAAGGAAGGATTGTTTATGTCTACTATAATACAAGGGATGACAGGAAATAACTTGTTTTATTAATATCAAATGTTACTATAAAGGGATAAAAGATATAAAATAAAAAAGTATCTCATTCTTTATCAAGTAAAACTCAATCCAATGGATTGCGTTCAAATAACGTCATAAACTTCAAAGTAATACCCGTGAGCCTCAGTCTAATAATATAATTTCATGTTATCTTATTCATTCCCATGGATTCCTTTAAATTTGAAGGTACTATGTGATTAAGAATACATACTGTAGGAATTTGTGCTGTTACAGTGCGGTAATGACCGTCAGTGGGGTAGTAGCGGCTACACTTCATCAAACCACCCCGTCCTTGGTTATTTTCCGACAATAGCACACCCTTTTAGTGTGTTATTCCTGATGTGCTCTGGGATCAAACTGAATAATAATAATTAAAAAAAAAACAGTGTGTACGTGTGTATTGGAGGTAGAATGAATGGCACTTACACTGATATCCTCCAGCTGTTGAGTGTTAAGCGTGTGGTTATTGCGTCTCCAGATGATTGGCGGCCGCTTCTCGCCAGTGATGGCGCACTTCAGTACGACGCTCTGACCTACAATGATTGTGGTGATGATCAGCTTCTCATCTTCATCGAGCTTCAGGTCGTACACGTCTGAGGAAAAAGAATCTTCATTTTACCCTCAAAAATTAATAATCATGTTAAATGCTCTCAAACTGAAACAGATATTTTTAAAATAAACAATAAAAGATAAAAGGAACATATACAACAGTTGAAGCAGCTGTTGTAGTGGGAATCACATTTGTTGTTAGCGGATAAGCAAGTGTAAAAACGGTAGAGAATGATAATACAGATCAGTTTTGGTTTGTTTACTTGATTTTATCCGGGCTTGGGACCGGCACTCAGTCCATTGGTTGGGGTTTGGACATTGGCTGGGAATCGAACCGGGCTGCTTCATGGCAAGCAAGGAACCTATACCCCTTTTCCACTGCTTTGGTTCCCATGCCGGTTCCCAATTTTGGAACCAGTGCCGCGCTTTTCCACAAAAAAAAATTGGTGCCGGTGCCCTAAAATAAGCACCGAACCGGCCCCTAAACTCTGCTGGTCTAGTTGTGAGAACCCGTGACGTCACGAGCGGTGGGCGGAGTTATAGGGAGCATTAAAAAAAAACAATGGCGGAGACCCAAAGTCCGTTAATTGCTTTTAGCAATTCGGTTATGTCGATCTCTTTCAGCGGTTATAACACGTCGAATAAGCTGCCTTTGGATACTGAAATACATTTACATAGTTTGGAGAATAACCAGTAAACTGACTTCGGCCATGTTCGTTTCTGTTTAGCGGGCGTGGCCTGTGACGTATTATCATGCAGCTCCCGCTGAGCTCCTGTCTAGTGTAAATGCGGCCCGGTTCTCGGTGGTTCCCAGTCCAGCACCGGCCGAGCCCCTGGCACCAGCACCAGTGTAGTGGAAATGAGATATCAGAGTTGTAGTGATGAATCCGTGTCTCGTCACCAGTAACGATTCTCTTTAATAAACTTTCACCGTCCTTACAGTATCGCCTCCACCTTGTGTTTGCAGATATCCAAACACTCCTGTTTATCCTCTTCCGTGAGTTGTTTCGGCACCGGGTAGACCCTCAGACCACAAATCCACCATCACTCACTGCACACTGCTCTTCTTTCGTGCAAATCACAAGCGGGACATCTGTTTTTTCTCGCACCGCAGTTACAAGTCAACTGGAAAGCTTTAAACAGAAAGTGCTGATGAGACAGAATTCTTAATGGAACTGGAGTGCAGATCATTTTTGACTTTATTGCATCTGGTAGACGCCCTTCTCCAGAGCGACCTCCGTTTTTATCTCATTGTTTATCTGAGCAGGTGAGGGTTAACTACAGGGACAATTTGGTGGTGCCGGGGTTTGAACCTGGGACCATCCAATCTGTCATCCATTACTATAACCTTGAGCTGCCCCTGCACCAAACCAATGCAGAAATACAGAATGATGAATTATCATTCCTGAATAGTTCTAGGTCTGAGTCAGGGTTTGAAGACGATGAGGAACTCGGCTGCTCAGTCAGCCAAGGGAAGTTAATTCCTCCACCTCGCCACCAGAATCAGTGTGCTAAGGCTCTTATTTTGTGTGAGCGTTACTTGCCAAGCTGGTTTGGCCTGAGTTGCTCTTGCTATCAGGTCGTGCTCAGGCTTTATAATGCTGCTTTCATAGACAACACTGGCCAGAGTCCCATTTTGTGCTGATTAAAAAAAGGAGGATCAGCGCAGCAGCTGTCTTAGCTAGCTAGGATTGACTAACAAACCAGCCTTGCAAATTTATGCTTCATCAATTATGTTCTTATGTTCGAATTGTGGATTTTTGCCTTCATCAGGATTTGGTTTCTAAGGGGAAGTTTTCAGCAAAACAGCACGGACCGACTGCGGCTTGAGTATGATGATGGTATTCGATCAATGACAGCACTTGGTGTGAGGAGTTTGAGTGATGGGTCGGGTCTAAAACCAACAACCACGGCTTCATAATTTATGAAGTTAATAACTCAGAAATCTGACACTGTTTACAACCTTCTGTATAATGATGAAAAAATCGGAGCTTTGATTACACTGTAAAAAAATATATTTTGGTTGAATCAGGAACACCTCCTGACTCCCTGGTGGACCGGCCAGCTTTTAAACGTTAATAGACAGCGAAATGCCAGATGGGCCATGCTCGTGCACCGGTGTGTGTGTGTTAAAATCTCTATTAATCTTTTGCTTTATTTATCTTCTTTAGAGCCCCACTTACTCCATGCTTTGAAGTAACATCTTGGAAATGTTTGTTGGGTTTATTGTCCCCGTGCTTGGTGGGTTCCCTCCAGGTACTCTGGTTTTCTTCCCACAGTCCAAAGACATGCAGATTAGGCTAATTGGCGTCCCCAAATTGAATACAGGATAAAGTGGTATAGACGATGAGTGAGTGAGAGTTATAATATTATATCACTATCACACTTGTCACCACTGTCAGTATCACTATCATTATCACTATCACTATTATCACCACTTCCACGATTATCACTACAGGGTAATTCAAAAAGAATGAACCGATTTCACTACGCAATATTTTATTAAGGAAAAGTAATCCAAAATACACAACCAACACCACTACCAACACCACAACCAACACCACAACCAACACCACAACCAACACTACCAACAATATTACGAACACCACAACCAACACCACAACCAACACCACCAACAATACTACCAACACCACTACCAACACCACTACCAACACCACTACCAACACCACTACTGTTACTACTAACTACCTGTGCCATCATTACTGCTACTACTCTCATTACTGCTGCTTCTATTAACGCCACTACCGTCACTAGTACCCCTGTTGATTTTATGGCTCCTGCCACTACTGTTACTGTTGTTTTATTAATAAGACCGTGACAGATGGTGACTTTATGCAGTAATGAAGCCACAACACTTCTGCAAATCAGCCAGTGCGAATTCAACGAAAATTCGTTGCACAGTGTCTCTTCCCTTTCCCTTTATTTTACTCGCATCACACAACCTTTTCACTCTCGCACTTACTCACGTTCTCACTCACGGCATCTCTTTTCTTTTTTTTTTTTTTTACGTTTCTCTCCAGATTATTTCCACCTTGCTGGTCTGGGTGGGATCCGGCCCATATCGGGTTCGCCTCCTGAATTCGGATCGCCGCTTTCATTTCACAGATACAATTTTTCCGTCTCAAGTCTAAGAGTCACGGCACGTAAAAAAAAAAAAAAAAAAAAGCCCAGATTCGTTCACTTTCATCCTTTGCTGATAAATATGCCGTGTTATACATTATATCTGTCAGTATTTCCTCAAAGCCGAAGCGGAAGCTATAAAACGCTCAGGTCTTGTCTTGCCTGCAGCATCATCGCTTTCAGATGCCTATCTCATGAGATCAGATTGAATTACCCGCAACTCTGAACTGTAACAAAGCATTTGTTCCACGAGGATGAATTGAGAATGAAAAAAAAAAAAAATCTAGCAGTAAATCGTAGATACTATATATTTTCTAAGCCTTTAGCTCCTTTGTGGGCGATACATAGGCAGTAAAGTTGCGCAGAGTCTTTCCACTTTTACTGCAAATGCTTGCTCTGACAGTCCTAAACTCTTGAGATGTTCAAGCGATGACAAAAAGGTGTGTGTGTGTGTGTGTGTGCGCGTGTGCCTGTGCAAGGATAGGAATGGAAATTTCGCTCCGATCGCTTAGAGACGCTGCTGTGCCGGTTCACGCTCT
>JAQKPX010000002.1:6004919-6016876 GCA_030068255.1 Clarias angolensis | reverse complement strand
GTTATTACCCGCCACAGCCGAATTTTACCCGCATTTGGCGGGTGGGCGGGTGCCAATGTCAAGCCCTGACACACACACACACACACACACACACACACACACACACACACAAACTTAGTATACAAGTATATGATTTTATCATATGTTAAATAAAAAGGTGTTTTATGTAAATTGTCCTTAAAAATAAGTATATATACATACACTGTATATGTATTGTGTATGTGTGTGTGTATACGTATATATGTATTATATATGATTTTATCATATATTATATAAAAAGTTCATTTTTAATTAAATGCTCTTAAAAATCAGTTTGTAGTTATATGTTAAAATTTCTGCTTTGTAACACATATAACCAGTAATGCCCTCATTCGCTCAGCAGGTTCTTTTTTATTATTTGTTTAGAAGTTAATAAGAAAACGCAGCCTGTATTCCTGAAAAGAAAATAAGAATCTGGAATACAATGATGCTATTTAAAACAAGAAGCATTGTAGGAACAGTTACAATGCTGTTACATCATAGAAAGATATCAAAATGTTACTTTTTAAAATAACAACACATTTATTATTAGGGTGTTTTGTGCTTGGTGGCACAGTGGCATAGTGGGCATCACAGTTGCCCTGCACCTCCAGGGTTGACGGTTCGATTCCTGCCCCTGGTCTGTGTGCTTGGAGTTTGCATGTTCTCCCTGTGTTTGGTGGATTTTCTCGGTTTTCTTCCCACCATCCAAATATGAGCAGATTTGGTTAATTTGCATAGTGTGTGTGTGTGTGTTCATGCCCTGCACCCTGTACAGGGTGTATCCTGCCTGGGATAGGCTCCAGGCCACCTGCAATCCTGTACCGGATAAGTGGTGCAGAGAATAAGTGAGCGAGTGTGTGTTTTGTGGTTTTGAGATGCTTTTCCGCACATGACGGATGTAAAGAATGAGATTGTTCAGAGATTGATATGAAACTAGGCCATCACTGGAATGACAATTTCCCTCCATTCTGATACGTAAAGCTCTTGACCTGGATCTCCATGCTCTGTTAATTGGATAATTTCACGAACATGAACAAAAAAAAAAACAATACCCCTGTCTTCAGCCTTGTTTTGGTATCAAGAATGACGTATACTGTATGCTTTACATGCCGCCAGCAAGCATTAAAAGCATTACATTGCTAAAAGATTCTTGTTTTTCCTGATCAGGTATTCCAAAGGTATTTTTTTCCCCCAAAAAATTACTAGCAGTATATTTCCCCCATCTCTGCAAACACCAGGATATCTTCCATAATAATTGCTCTCCTCGAGTTTACATTTTGAAAAGTGTCACTTCTACAGTACATACAGCCTAATAATTATGCAAAGCATTTCCAGCGCAGTTTACCAGCACCGAAGAAAAGCTTGCTGGGCTGGTACGCTGCAGGACACGGGTCTGCTGAAACACATGAGGAGCCATTAATTGGCACCGTGCTGCCAGATATGAATAAGCCAAAATAGCGTCACTTGCAGTCAAGCCCCAAAAGTGTCACTTGCTCTCCAGTTGCCCGGAGGCGAGGGCAAATGGCCTCTGGAGTCAGAATCGGTGGCAGAAATCTCAGTAAACTCATTTAGCTTTTTTTTTTTTTTCTAAAAAGCTGTTGGACGACGTGTGCAGACGTGTGAAGGGTGGAGAAGGGGCCAGGGGTAGCTCAGTGGTTAAGGCAGTGGACTACGGTTCAGAAGATCCCAGGTTCAAACCCCACAACCACCAAGTTGCCACTGTTGGGCCCTTGAGCAAGGCCCTTAACCCTCAACTGCTCAGATGTGTAATGAGATAAAAAATGTAAGTCGCTCTGGATAAGAGCATCCGCCAAATGCCTAAATGTAAATGTAAATGAGAAGGCAAGAAGAACGGGAAGGAGAGATCTTCTGGAAACCGGCAACTTATTGACATCCATATGTAGGACGGAGCTCTGCAGTTCTTGAGATACGTACAGTATTTCGACTTCGAGACATCGCAAGGACGTTATGCAACTCTACACATGACCTGTGAATCACCACGACACATCAACAGGGTTTGTGTAAGACGTGAAGCAGACAGTGCTCAGTGAGCGTTAAGACAATCAGCGATGCTGAAGATTTGATTCCCAATCGTCGGGGTTTTAATTATCATTAAGCTTTTATAAAGAAACACTTTTAAAGATGTACAAAAGCACTATGGACAGCTTGCAATCTCACTCGTGCAAAGAAAAGCTTTCCCCTTCAGTAAGCTCTTGCATTTTAGCGAACACTTTAGTCTTCTTTGGATAGCTTTCCTTTTTCATGGTGTGGGAGGTTTACTTTAGTAGGGAGGCTAAGTCTTAAGGTTAGCACAGCGATCATAGAAATGCAGACAAACTCAGTATTCAGACAAAGGCTGTGTTCTGTTCCATAATTAACTTAAACTGTATTCCTTGCTCTCCATTTATATTCATTTATTGGTGAAATATAGATATCAGCCACTGTATTAGACACACCTACTTAACTACTTGTTAACACAGCTAATCACATGGCAGATAACGTATTTATGGTCAAGACAAATCTGCTGAAGTTCAAACCGAGTATCAGAATGGGTAAGAAAGCTGATTTAAGTGACTTCGAACATGGCACGCGGTTTTGGTGTCCAAAAATTTCCAAAACTGCTGATCTACAGGGATTTTTTGCACACAACCATCTCATTTTTCAGAATGGTCTGAAAAAGAGAAAATATCCAGCGAGTGGCAGTTGCATGGCTGAAAATGCCTTGTTGATGCCAGAGGTCAGAGTGACCAGACTTGTTTGAGCTGATAGAAAGGCAACAGGAACTCGAATAACATCTTGTTACAACCGAGGCATGCTGGAGAGTACTGTATGTCTGACACCACAACACATCAAGCTTTGCAGCAGATGGGTTAAAGGCGCAGAAGACCACGCCGGGTGCTGCTCCTGTCAGCTAAGCATATGAAGCTGAGGCTACAATTCACATGGGCTCAACAAAATGGGTCAACAGAAGACGTTGCCTGGTCTGATGAGTCTGATGAGTTCTACTGTGACATTTGGATGGCCGGGTCAGAATTTGGCGTAAACAATATTAAAGCATGCATCCATCAAGCCTTGTATCAACCATTTAGGGTGCTGCTGGTGGTGTAATGGTCCTGGATATTTTCTCGGCACATTTTGAGCCACTAATGCTAGAGCCTACTGAGTATTATTGCTGACCATGTCCACCCTTTTTTTTTTTACCACAAGATAACATGGCCTGTAACAGAGCGAAAATCATCTCAAACTGGTTTCTTGGACATCACAGTGAGGTCACTGTACTCAAGTGGCCTCCACAGTCACCAGATCTCAATTCAATAAGAGTGGCTTTGTGGATGTGAAACAGGAGATTCACGTCATGGACGTGCCGGAAACAAATCTGCATGATGCTTTTATGTCAATATGGAAAATCAGAATCTCCAGAATGTGTAAAGAATGTTTGCAGCACCTTGTTGAATCCATGCCATGATGAATTAAGGCAGTTCTAAAGGCAAGCGTAAATTGTAAAGTTTTGTCATTCATAATAATGGATTGTGCACAACATTAATGCCAGCCTTTTGGTCTTATTTGTTCCAGTAAGGATGGGTAATATTGTTCGTCCACTTCCATTTTAATATTTTAATTCCACTATTCACAGTCACCTGAAACCTGAACTGTACCCGTTTTCCAGGGAACTATGCAGCCTAAGACTAGTTTCTTAACAGTGAAAAAAAGAAAAGATGATCTCTTCTTGCACAGAACCAACCACCTCAATCACCTGCCATGTCAAACCACAAATGGCAATTTCATACAATGCTGAGCCTCACACTGCTAGTGGCTCCGTGCCGCGCTGTGATCATCCAGCACCTGGCCATTAGGACGACGATTCCATCAACTGGAAACTTTAAACTGCACACATTTATCTTTCATTTATTACATCGCGTATCATTATCACATCTTCCTACAAGTTTATTGTAAATTGCATTTTTTTTTCTTTCTTCTGTGCAGCCCTATAAGGCATTTTACTTGCAGTCTCTCATTCAGTATCATTTTCTTTTGTTTGCTTGAAAGTTTAACATTTTATAGGAGCTGTGTATATGATTCAAGATAACGAAAGCGTGTCTCGAGTGAGGCTATAGGGACAGAATTAGAAGCTCTTCCTAAAAAAAAAATCCAATATGTAATTTTTTTATTGTTGTTTAACAAAATGAACTGAAAATATTTTTTTTAAATCAGGACATAGTTGTATTTTTTTTTTTTTTAAAGCAAGTAACTAATATTATTTTTTACATTATTTTAACTGATATTAATTTTATTGATCTACTATTAACTTTATTTTGGTTGCATTTTATTGGTAATAAATAATAATTAAAAGATTTTTATTAAAATAATTAATATTTAATAATCTGAAGCATACACACACACATATATGGGTTATGCTGTTGTGCTGAATATCAGCACGACTGTGATGTCGTTGTAAGCACGAAGGCACAGCCTACAGTAAGTACTAAACATATCACACCAGTGCTGATATTCAGTACAACAGCACAACCTTGAGTGTGATATTGCTTTTATACAAGAGTTCTACAAACGCCATTTATCATCAACAGATTACTGTGGATCAAACGTTTAAGGCTGTGGATTACTGGGTTACTGATCGGAAGGTCTGGGGTTCGAGCTTTATGACACTCAGCAAACAGGAACCTCATCATCGTCCGTGTGTCATTTTTACAACAATGCTGAAATCGAATTTTTGTTATCCCACTGTTTCAGTATCTTTTAGAACTTCATGAACAATATCCATATCTATAGTATATTCTCAGCAGTTTCTGCGTTGTTTATCATTCAACATCTGGTGTTTATACTGTTTATGAATGGAATATATTATGCATACAGCATGTCTGCTTTACTGTAGCACTTAAAAAACAGCTTAATCAAAACAACATTCATTGTGTAAGACAGCAAGTAAAACATTGTTACACATTGTAACTGCGTTTACAGCAACATTATTCGACAGGTGATCAAATAAAACTTTTTTTTTTTTTTTTCAAAATTTCTTATGAAAAAAGACTTACAGAAGACTTCAGTCAAGGTATGGTGATGAGACTTTAGCAAAACATGTGAATTCTGCAAATGTTTTAAAGAAGACAGGGTGGCTCAGAGACCACAATATTCAGCAAGTGGAACAGCTAACCCACTATAACTTGTCAAAAACACGATCATTCACCAACACCACTTGCACGTTACAGGAACTCGGCTAGGAGTTATTGCCACGTCCCCCATACAGTCCTGACCTCGCTCCAAGCCATTTCCACATGTTTGAGCCATTAAAGGAGTTCCTGGGAGGCCAGTGTTTTAGACATGAAGCAGGCAGCACGATCATTGCTCTGAGAAAATTTTCTACCCACCAAGCACAGGGAGAACATGAAAGCTCAATGCACACAGACCCCAAGCCGGGAATCGAACCCAGAACCTGGAGGTGCAAGGCGACAGTGCTGACCATTACGCCACCGTGCCGCAGGGGATTATATGGAGAAATACAATTGATTTTACTCTCATGAATGTGTTTGGTTACTCAGCACACTAAAGAGTTCTGGTTTGACCGACTTCATGTGTGTTTTACTTGATTGAAATGCTTCAGAATTTACAGGAAATAACTCAATCTTTATTTTTCAAACTTAATTTTTGCTGAAGGTACTGTACAATATAGGCAAGTTTAGAAATATAACAAAAAAAAATAATATTTTGGAGCAGCTTTAAGATATGTAAAGCTTTGTATTAAAAAAGGGTAAATTAGTACATTTTAGCCTGGAGCCTATCCCAGGAGACTTTAGGGAAGAGTACACTCTGGACTATACATTGCGAGGCACTCACATACTGTACACACTCCTGGCAATTTGGGGATGCTAGTTAGCCTAATCTGCATGTCTTTGGACTGTGGGAGGAAACCAGAGTATCGTGAGGAAACCCACCAAGCACGGGGGTGCACGGCCTGGCCCAACAAGTCTACATTTCAGAAGATTAATATCAAGAAAAAAAATCAATAATGAAAAAGATCAATAATGAATATGCGTCAGGGTAAGAAGTAAGTACATGAAGTGCTGTTCAAGCCTCTGAAGTACGAGAAAGTAATGCGGTCAGAAAAAGATCAATAATTAATATGCGTCAAGGTAAAAGGTATGCGTCAATAAAAAATAAAAAAAATATGATAAAAAATAAAAAAATATGCGTCAATAAAAAAATATTATGATCTGTGGTTGCTTCAGTTGCTCAGGTCTAGACTCAGCAATGTTATGTGGCAATAAAAAGAAGTCAGCCGACGACCTGAATGTACTGAATGACCAGGTTATTTCATCAGTGGAGTTTTTCATTCCTGATGGTGTGGGAATATTCCAGGAACTGAAAAAGTGTCTCATGGAGCATGAGGAATCATTTACACACATGAACTGGCCACATTAAATGTTGTCATCAAGTCAAATCAAATATTATGGTGTGTGACTTTTTTGTTCAGGCATATTTAGTTTATTGTAATCTTGTTACTAAATATGTTTGAATTTATGCAAAATACAGTATTTTCACTTTCGTTCAGCTCTTATAATCTGAATATTGTTGGTGTTTGAGTCAATATACAGTAAATCGCGCAATGAATGGCGTGTTTTACTTTTCCCCCCATTTTTGCCACTGGTGTCCAAGGAAAACTGCTTTTCTAGCCTCTACCACTTTTTCTGTTTTCTCTTTTCACGAATCTCATGTGAAATCTCTCGCTCCTCCTGAAGCCCAAGGGAGGCTGAGAGTCTGCAAACTGAACCATTTCATGCCCTCATGGTCTGTCACTCTCCACCATGGGTTGGAATCGATAGCTCCAGCACAGACAGATGCGCTCCACAATACCACACCATCTTGATTCAGTCACTTACACAAAGCCAACCGGATCAATGTCGATTACCTACGCACATGTTTACTACATGTTCATTTCATCTTCTCTTCACTCTATCTGCTCAGATTAGACGTGATGTACAATAAATAGGATTTGGGGGCGAAAAAATCTGAACAGGGATCCATGTCATAAAGAAAAATGGATGCCTTTCATATTATAGTTTATTACACAATTAAAATGCAGTTAAGTTTTAGCAGTTGTACTGAACACCTCTGGGAAAACTGATTATACTGAGATGAATTTTGTTTGCATGGAAGGGTGTAAAAACTGAATTATTCATGGCATCTCCCCAGTCACAGCAGATCACACTTTAATATTTTACAGACTGAGGAAGAAAAAAATGTTAAGGCTTCAGGCATATTTTGTTATGCGGAGATAAATACAGACAACTTTGTCCATATTAACATATTAGATATGTTGTATTGTGTGCTTCGACTTGTATATCTATTCTTTCCCACCTGGATAGTCAGTTACACCTTGTCATCATCATACAAAGGTCGAAACCTTAAATTGTAAAGGAAGATAAAAACTATATTGAGTGAAGCCAAATATTGAGCAAAACTTGCAGGACTTGTAATAATCGAGATCAATTTTGTGGTATATCGGAGTGATCTCCGTGACATAACGATATCCCGAAAGTTCTTGACCCACTGGACAAGTGAGATGAGGGTGCCAATAATTGTACCTATTTTAAAAGAAACATTTTTGAGAGCAAAAATTGGTGATGCCAAATGATCAATGGTCATACTAGGCACTTCAATTATTGTATTACTGTACATACAAACAACTCCTAATCCTACAAACTTCTTTCCAATGCAGCCTCTATGTCTTAATGACCCTGCTGCTGCTATGTGATTTCTGGACACTAAAGGCTCCAAACTTGTCTGGAGCCTATCCCAGGAAGCATAGGGCACTAGGTCGCGTACACCCTGGACAGGGTGCCAATCCATCACAGGGCACACACACTACGGGCAATGTGGGAAAGCTAATTAGCCTAATCTGTGGGACTGTGGGAGGAAACCCAACAAGCACAGGGAGAACATGCAAACTCCATGCACACAAGACAGGAATCGAGCCTGGCCGAGAATTGAACCCAGACCCTGGAGGTGCAAGGTGACAGGGCTAACTACTCCACCACCATGCTGCCCCTTATTACACTTACACCACGAGAGTGTTTGAAGGGGAATGCCTAAAAGATGGAAATCTATAAATCTTTTTTTTTTTTTAATTAAACCTTAGAGACTGTTTTGGTGTAATTTCCTAAAGATCAACAGTTTCTAAAATAAAAGGATCTGCTGTTGGATTTGTTAAAAGCTATTGGTTTAGCTATTGCCATCTTTGTTCAGAAGTAAAGAATAATGGATTTTGGTTTCAAGTGAACAGTACTTAGCTTACTTACTCACTTATTGTATTTCATTTGTTGTATTGTTTGTTTGATGAAAGTACTTTTGTCTTACTCTTTTGCAGAGCCTTGGGTTCAATAAGCTGCATATTGAATTGATTGGTGGTTTAGTAGGTCATGGTTTTGGGTTTACTCTGAATGTGATACCTATGATGGGCGCCTATGTGCATCGCAAGACCTTGTCGCTACACCTACACACTTTTCATTGTTTCAAAAAGTTAAAGACTGTTTTGCAGTCTTCTTTTTATTATTATTAATTAATGTTAGCTAGCAACACAGCTACTGCATATCCCCGTGCTGCTCAGAGGCCGTGGAATTATCTAATGCAGAAGTTGATCATTCAACACCACAAATATTACTACGCCAACGTAAACCATACTATTTGTGTCTTTATGTCTTCTTGCATGATACTGTACTGTATATGTTTTCCAAATGATTCCCTCGTCAAATGCTTATTAAATCATTTATGAATTTTAACCAAAGAATGCTGTTATTCATTTTGCACACATGTAGAAAATAAGGGGCAAAGTATCATTCAGGTGCACTGCAACAGTATAACACCCATGACTTAATGTCTAATTGGGAATAATATGCAGTATATTATAGAGCCTACAGTACATATGTTGCAAAACTTGTAATAACACCCAGATGTTCTATAGTTAAAGTACAATAGCAGTAAACTTGCATGGCTTTTATGGTGTTAGGAGGAAGCTCAGTGTTTTTGATCTCACTTTAAGTCATGTTTCACTTCTGGTTGGTACTGTACTGCATGTGAATTATGGATAGTGTGATAACACTCAGAGTTGATAAGTAAATAAAAAATCTAACTGTGAAAGAACAGTTCCTAATGGGAACTGGTTTCTTGCTTGCCATTTACCATTTTTGCAACGGTTAAAGAAAACCATTACACCAGCTCCATCTACAGTATGCTCTGGTCTTATAACCAATGGGAAGGCATGAGATGACCTTTGTGATCTAAGCAAGAAGGGTTGCTTATACTGTAGTTTGGGTCACTTGGCAATGAAAATGGCAATGAAATGTGGAGTACCATGAAAAAGTGCTTCATGTTTTCCTCTTGTTTTTTCAAGAATATGTCTGGAGATGCCACATGCAGCCATGACCCGATGCTCTCCGTAAATCCTGTCCTGTATCAAGTTGGGATGGAAGAGATGCAACTGCAACAAGAACTAAATTACATGAAACAACTACTGAAGCAAATCCACACGAAAAATTGAGTGAACCCACCAGTACCACTCCCAACAACTGTTCAAACTCATTGGAGCCTCGGCTGAATGCCTGGGGTTCACACTACAACAGTCAATATACTCAAGAAACCTTGAACCTTTCCTGACAAGGGAAGTTTATCAAGTTAGTTGCTGGAAAAGCCCTGAAATGGGCTACAGCGGTCTGGAATACAGCTTTCTTTTAATCACTTTCTTGATTTTATCAAACAAGTGTTGGAATACGCAATGAATTGCAAAGTAAGTAGGTGGCAGGTGACAAATTACGAGTGGATGTAGAAGAAGATAAATCACATTTATAAAACTACAACCAGGAAAAAAAATCACTCACTCATCTTCTATACCACTTTATCCTGTCTTCATGGTCGCGAGGGTCTCTAGCCTATCCTAGAAGTCTTAGGGCACAAGGCAGGGTACACCCTGGACAGGGTGCCAATCCACTGCAAGGCACACACACATACCCTCACTCACACACTACATCCAATTTGAGAACGCTAATTAGCCTAATCTGTATGTTATTGGACTGTGGGAGGAAACCGGAGTACCTGGAGGAAACCCAGCATGCACGGGGAGAACATGCAAAGGGCAAAAAATCTAACATGGTTAAATCAGGTTAAATATATGAACAACTGATTGTTAAGTTGTAGCTTTAGGCTCTTTCCTGCCTGTCTGTAAAACTTTTAATCAAGTTTCTATACATAATATAATTAAACTTTTAAGAAATTAAGGGGTTGCTCAAGACTTTTGTTAAAGTACTGTACTTTTGAGAAGAACTTGAAGTCAGCAAGAGTCTTAATACCCTGTTCACAACAGCTCTAGAAACTGATTTGCTCACAAGTGGACAGCGCTAAACACATACAGTAGCACTTTACACCAGGCATCATAAACGTGTCTCCAGTGACCACGTGTGAACATATAAAAGAACGAGACGTGTAACAATGTGAGAAGCTAATTAAAGCAACTAGTTCCATCCCTGCTGTTTTAGCATCACCTTTATCTGTTAGCCCAGAGGAGGACAGCTCTGCTGTTCAGCATGATTTTTAAACCTGATCGATTTCGGATTTCCCAGCTAGGACAATGAGGCTGTCGATTTGCCATTTCGCTTGTCTGAGACAAATGCAGCCGTGTTCACATTTACACCAGAAATGTGATCATAAATGTCCCATTCTACTTCTGAACATGTTTTGAGTGATCTGAGCACGATTTGTCTTGGAAGCACTTTGGACCTCGTTCACACCTGTGCTTAAAGCTGTCTACTTATGATTCGATCACCCACAAAGAAGGTTAACACTGGGGGTAAATGGAGCCTGAAATAAATAGCAGTGCTCTCTGGTTGGCTGAGATGGCCTTGTTAGTTATTACAACATGGGACAATTTTAGAAAAATCCCAGGAAGTGCTCGTCTTTTAGCTCGGCTTTCCATGCTGCAAGAACAGCATTTGAAATATAGAAACGGATCTGCTTATTAGCTCTATCGCTCCTCTAAGACCAATGGGATTAAATTGAACAAATGCGTCTAATGAAGCTTTAAAGACCCCAGTAATCTGACATATTATTTCTGAACAAGCTCACACACTGTTCTCAGATTTACTTTTATAATTTATTTAAATATACTAGTGAGTTAAACACAAGCACACTTCCTGGCAGTACATTTATGATTGGTTGCATTCAAATAAAACGACAGTAGACATCAGGGCTAAGTTTAATAGTGAAAGTAAGAGTACCCCCCCCTCCCCCAAGTTTGCTAGCATGAGCTCTGGCACAGACTGACTCCAGAGCATCATGCATACCGCCCCCCCTGTACAGTGTTATGATCTGTGGTTGCTTCAGTTGGTCAGGTCTAGGCTCAGCAACATAATGGGGCAATAAAATGAAGTCAGCTGATGACCTTAATGTACTGAATGATCAGGGTATCACATCTTCTACTATACATATAATAATACTATAAAGTTATCGTGTCTGTGCTTTGGCGATATTTGGGGCGACGTAAGATGAGTAATAGAACACATCAAGATGGTTTGTCTGTTTGTTTGTGCACGGATCACGTAAAAACTACTGAATGAATTTTAAAGGGGTTTATTTAGCCAAGCTTAAGGTAACATATCGGCCTTGTTTTACTGCAATCGCCTCACGGAAAGAGAAGATATGCTAATTGGAAATTTAAATGGAAAATGCACTTATATGAAAAAATATATATAATATTAATAAAATTTACTGCCATAATTCTTTTGATTGTGTAAAGCTGCTTTGCGACAATGACAATTGTTTAAAGCGCTAAAGAAATAAAACTGAATTGAATTAATATATTATATTATAAAATATAATAATATAAAAGTTTTTGATGATATGTTAAAAAATCTTTAGGTAATCTCAAAATTCAA
>JAQKPX010000002.1:5964363-5978193 GCA_030068255.1 Clarias angolensis | reverse complement strand
TTTCTTAAATAATATTTGTTTTTACAGAGTATATTTATTTAGGTTATGAGTAGTTTATTTATTTTTTGCAAAAATTGGTCTGTTACGGAACGACATGTAGTATTACTACAGTAAAACGTGTGGTGTGTACAAAATGTGAAGTTTTGTCATGTTTTTTTGGGGGGGCTTGGGGCGCCGGGGAGGGAGTCTCGCCCGGGGAGCAATTCAGTGTAGAACCGCCACTGGATATAAACCACCATAGGCAATTCAATTTCAAAGGTTTTCCCTCCTATGTTGCTTTCTCCGGAACATAGATCCCTGCACGCTATTCAAGGTTTCTTGTACAGGCATGTACAGATTCCTTTAATGAAAGGAACTCATTAATGAAGCGGAACCTAATCAAAGTCTATTCATAGATATACAAAATGGAAATTCTTCTTCACAAGGGAACAATAGTGACTGCCTGACACAACTAACCCGCCACCTAATGCAGAACTTTATATCTGTCGTGCTACTGAGCTAATCTGACTGTTACGGCAGTTTAACAAATCACTTCTGACTGATTCTCAAGCAAAATCGAGATTAAAATGTTCATTAGACCATTCGAGTTTCAATTTCTCTCATGACACCAATTTCTGTCCGAAATGGGTCACTGCTTTTTTTCCCCTAAGCAAAATTTTTACTTCATTTCAGCACAATTCACCCACTAATGTACCCACGTACATCTGCCATTAAGTGATGTCAAAGTGAGGAGGCGGTTAATAAAATGCAGAGATTTAAAACGGAAAAGAGCACTTCCATCATGACAGAGGGTCAATTACCCAATGCTATTCGTGCACTAAGGGTGTCATCCATCATGAACGTTCTTGTTCTCATACATTCTCAGAATTTGAACAGATCACATTGATCTTGTCCTTGTGCCTTAATATGTTCCAGCCTGTCTTTCCGCAGCTTTTATCAAGCCTTTCTTTTAAACCCTGCTTGGATGGGATTAGTTTCACTTCTAAAACTTATCTACAATGACATACAGAGCCGAAACAGCAGATAAAATCAATGCAGCACTAATTCTTTCTTTCTCTCTCTCTCTCTCTCTTTCTCAGAAGTGTAAGTTGCTTAATTAGAGGTGTGAAGTTATAATCACTAACCATAAGGAGCAATACAAACACTCTGCGCTAGAGTCCAGGTGTATGCTGAGAATGTGTCTCTTAAGAAGGAGCCAAACACTCCAGAGGGTGTTCATGCATAGTGGGATTCCGATACGTGGACACAAATTTAGGAAAATCCATATAGTACATTGTTCTCAACAGTGAGAGCTTGTCCATGGGGCAGATGGGGCATCGGCATTTCAACAATGGTTAATCATCATAAAACCTCATTCACATCTCCAGTTTCACTCATCGTCTATACCGCTTTATCCTGCATTCAGGGTCGCTGGGGGCCTGGAGCCTATCCCAGAAGGCTTAGGGCATGAGGTAGGGGTACACCCTGGACAGGGTGCCAATCCATCGCAGGACACACACACACAATACAGTCAATTTGGGAACACCAATTAGCCTAATCTGCATGTCTTTGGGAGGAAACCAGAGTATCTGAAGGAAAGCCAACAAGTGCACAGGGAGAACATGCAAACTCCATGCAAAAAAAAGATGAGAATCAAACCTGGACCCTGGAGGTGTAAGGCGACCGTGCTAACCACTACACCACCATGCCACCTCCATACACGTTCAATTCTCCTAATATACTCATATACTGATCCACTAATATACTACCACCTCTTGACTAGTTTTTCGTTTAAACAGTGGTGCTAATTGATTAATTCAACCAAATGTTTAATCGATTTCCTCTCCTTGCTAGAATAGAGTTATTATTGAACCTTGGGGTCAGAAAACAAACTCTAATAGAGGACTATTGGGGCAGGAATTGTGATGCCTCATACTCATTTTTTTCGGTTGAAGAATTGTAACAGACAACAGTAAATTTAAGACTTCGTCAGGTTTTTTTTTAGGCCAAATCGTGGTATTCACTGACGCCAATTAAATTCTTTAAATATTCAAAACTATTTCTGATACCTTTCTACAAACAAATGATAAGAGCAAATACACACAGTGTGTCTAGATATACAGAACAATTTCAGTTAGACATTGAATATTGCAAAGATCGGGAATGAGAAATGGGGAGTCATGGAGTGGATAATTGGATACTTGTATATTGGAAATATGTGTGCACCACAGTGACTTTGCTTTCCATGCATTGGCAAAGGAAACGAAGAAAAATATGTCTTGCTTTTCCAACGCCAGATTATTTTTGCGCTGGATTTTGAGACGAAGCTGAACTAGAAATGTTCCTGAAACCTGTCAACCCTTGGTGATGATATTAGATTCTCCTTGTGCACCTCACCAGCGACAGGATACACACTAGCAGTATCAAGCACAGTCGAACAAAGGTAAGTCTAAAACCATTCAAAATGAGCTCTGAGACTGTATGCTGGATGACAGTCAACTGTCTATTATGGTATTCCATGCATGATAGATTCTTGACTGAAATTAGTTTGAATCTGTGAATTATTCATTTCATACAGCTACGTCACTCTACATCTCTATGCTTTCTCCTCAGTTAAATAAAATGAAGTTGTCTATCTTTAAATTCTTTTAAAAAACGTAGAATTGATTTAAATTCTGTTTTACTCAAAAAAAAATTTCAAGCACGTTTCACTGTACAGAGTATAACTCTTCAGCCAACACTTGAAAAAAAATGTCAATAAATAAAATAAAGTAACCAGTGGGAGAAAAAAAATACAGACAGAAAAAAGTATTCAGGCAACATGTTGATAAAGCATTCGCTTTGTGATCTGGAGATTGTCGGTTAAAATCCTGCTGATGGCATGTTGCCTTTTTTTTCAATGTCTCCACTCTTAGAAAAAGCTCATGCTTCTTATTCATTTTATTCGATTTCTCAGAAGAAATTTTAAGAGTATCATTTGTGACAATGTTGACACACATTCAGAACAAAAAAGTAAAAATCCCCAGTAAATCTCCTCATGTATCAAAAAGAAACCTTTAAGTGTAGAATTTCCCATTGGGATAAAAGAGCTTGAACGCGAGTTTAAATTACATCAAAGAAACATTGGCGTATTAGTAAAGTGCAGAAATCATGACAGAGTCGCAGTGAGATGGATTAATAAAATGGAATAAAGTGTAGGGAAAAGAATAATGTGGCTATAAAACAACTGATAGTGTTGGCGTGCATCATGGCTGAGTTCTGAGCCCGCTTCAAAGGTGATCAAATGAAAAAGGTCTAAGTGTAAAGGACAAGCTTTGTGTTTTGGTCCCGGGTGGAAAGTATACATGCGACACAATCATGGGATAAAATTGACTAAACTCAGTTCAAAAGTTAGAGGTTGGTGTATAAATAAAAAAAAATATATATATATATATATATTGCTACATTTTATCTTATACATCAAATTCCAATTTCATTGGTCACATATGCAGACATGCACAATATGATATGCAGTGAAATGCTTATACAACTGCCCGTGAGCAGTTAGAAATAAATTGCACTGGAGAGTATAATAAAATTAAACAAAGAATATTCCAATTAAAGTAATACAGTATGAATATGATTTTTTAAAATTATAACAACAATTTAAGCTAAAAAAGTTACTTTTTTTTTTGAAAAAGCTTAAAATGAAACAATACAGCTGTACCTTGGCATATGAAGTTAATCCGTTTCGGGGCGAGTTTTTAAGATGAAACACACTGTCCTGTATAAAATAATGTAAATTCAGATAATCCCCCAATATTACCAGTATTACCAATTTCCAACACTATAATCATATTTTTTCATTTAAAACAATCAAACTATTTAGAAACTACATATGATTTAAGTAAAATATGAAATAGACATTAAACCTCTACTTTAATTTATGATTCCTCTTGGCACTGGCTGCTTTAAAAACTAAACTGAAAATGGCTCCATTATCTTATTGCTACCGTCCTTGCTAACATTCTTGTGACCCATGGTGCTGTGTCTTTACTTAATCTTGCACAAAATGCAAAAAAAAAAAAAAACACACACACAAAAAAATATGTCAACTTAATTCACTGGACTTTCCACTGACACAAACACATTTTTAATGGCTCCTGGACGTACACGCAACTTTGCCAGCGTTCGGTGCTTCATATGACGAGACAAATTTCATGCAAAATTTTAGTTTTTAAGGTAAAAATCCATGAGGCGGGGCACTCGTATGCCGAGGTGCCATGGTAGTTCCCTAAATAAAATAAAATAAAAATAGAAGTGTATAACATGCATAAATTATGCAGCATAAATTACAGACTGTACAAAAAAATTATTTAAACTCTGAGTGTGCAGTTAGTCCTCATTTATGTGAAAAATGAGCAGTGTGCATCACTATGCCTTCATTCAATCATTCATTCCTCCTTATTAAATACTAAAAAAAAAATTGTTTGGCAATGGGTGAAAAAAGTTTCACAAATCTCGTTATGACTGAATTCTTTAACACAGCCAAAACAATGTGGAAATGTTTGTATTTAGGTAACCATGGCTTGGCTTTGATGTGTAAGGTGCCAATAAAAAAAAAAAGACAAAAAGACAAAATCATCCTATGTAAACGTGATTTCATTACACATACAATGTCATGGTCACGGAGAGCTGTCATGCGTCATAATGGAATGAACGTAATAAGCTGAATCAGTTCAGATCTGTTACATCATAATTAACATGCACACAAGCCCTTTTTAAAAAGTTTAAATAAATATATGGGAATTGAAATCAACAGAAGGGAAGTGACAAAATGAATTAGTAATCGTTGCATCATTTTACATGAGTAGATCATATGACGTACTAATATTTTGGTAGGCAGGGTGTCTTTAATAAGATTAGAATACGAATAGATCATCTAAATGTGATTTTCTCATAGTAAAATTCAATCATTAGGATACATTATATACTGTATTTTCAGTTAAGGACTGCATTGTTCAAAAGAAAATGTCCATCTGCCCATGTAAAGTGTGTTTCTTAATCTTTATTCGGTTCTTATTCACTACATCATTCAGACATAGCACTAACACCACCACCAGGTAAATTGAATATCATTGACGATCAATTACTGTATATATACCAGGAAACTGGTGACAGAATCATGGGTACACAAGGCTCATGTACAGTAAGAAAAGCCAATTTCGCACAACCTGCTGAAAAAAAAAAAAATCAATGCTGGCAATGATAGAAAAATATCAGAACAACCAAGGAATCACAGCCTGCCACGTATGGGGGTTTAGCAGGCAAAGAGTTCAAGATTGTTGATCTGGTCTCCACTGTCCCCAAATCTCAATCCAATCAAGCATCCATGGAATGTACCGGACAAACAAGCCCGATCCATGGAGGCCAGTGCTCGCCAACCCAGAGCACTCCGAGCATGTCCTGGTGCCAGACACCACAGAACCCCTCCAGGGGTCTTGCAGAGCCACGCCCCAGGGGGCCAGTGCTGCCCCAGCGGCGAAAGGGGAACCTAAACAATACCGCGCTTGATATTATGTGCTTTAATGTTATGACTGATCATTGTAGAGTACTGATTTTTCCCCGGATAGTTTGTTAACATCTTTAGAAATCACCCAGGACTCACAAGCTTGCCAAGAACACAATTTAGCTAATATTGTGTTTACAGTTCACTTCACCAACATAACAGCTTGCACCTTCATTTTATCCCCACGCTCATGCTAATGCCAAACCCTGCATCCCTGTGGGCAACAGTCTACAGTCTTTTATCTGGCACGTTACAAATATGTGGAACAATTTTCCTTCTGGAGCTGGAAGATAATAATAATAAAAATTAAAAAAGCTATCTTCTTGGTTTTTAACACATCTCCATATGGTGGAGGAGTTCTACCCTGTATTGTAGTTGTTTCTTCGCTTTGTCAGGTTATACCGATCAATGCAGATGTAGTCTTTATATGAAATAAAGCCCGGATGATATGCTCTGATTTATACGGTATATTAACTATTAAATAATGTTAATAGTCACCCAAACTAACTGCGAATGAACAACACAAGAGGGATGGAAAAAAGCACAAAAAGGGCTGAAAAAGAAAAAAACAAGTTAATGCTGCAACTGAAAAAGCTATTTTATTCACCATTGTTCTGCATATAATTCACGCTGTTCTGTCCATCAAGTGTAGCAAATATTCTGCAAAGGCAAAGACGTTGAGTGCCACTTAATTTCCATCTGGTGTAAACCTGCATACAGTATATCCAATCTCCCAATCATGTGTGCCAGAAATAGGGGAGAGGAAAAGATTGGAGAGAAATGTGAGTTCGCCGGAGTCATGCACTGCTTCCCATTCAGATTGAAAGCCCTCAAAGCCCATCTGTAAGATTTTTTCTCCCCCTCCTTTCTTCTGCTTCTCAGAAAAGATAAGAGGGCCAGTGGATGGGAAATAAAATGGCTGCCTCTTGATGTTTCCATCAAAGCAAGGCTTCGGCAACAAACAGCCATTTTTCTCCGAACACTTGGCATCTGAACTCTAAGCAACTGGCTATAATTCTGCCCTCATGTGATGGAGTAACATCGTCCATGGACGTGATTAAACTTTTAACTGGGTCTGGAAATACTTTTTTTTTGCTATTCTGGGAAAACTTCTTACATCGTCAAATTCTTCTGTTGGCTAAATTTCTTGACTTGAATGTATTTATGTTATTTAAACCCGAAATAAATAGATTAAAATAAAACTTTATGGACATTTTGCTCACACCCAAAGATATTTACTGTATGAACATTACACTTTTACATTCATGCACATTTGCACACACCCTGGACATTTCTATTGCATTTTTTGCCCACCTTTGCACATTGCACAGCTATGGTCATTATATCTTCACATTCATGCACATTTGCACACTCCTTGGAAATTTCTATTTAAATTCTATTTAAATTCCATGTCAATTTCCACAACAGTTTCTATATTTAACCATATTTGTACAGTCATATCGTCTATACTTTACTGTACAGCTAAGGTTTTTAAAAAAATATTTTGTATATTTTATATTTCGTTCTCATCTTCTACATCTTCTATATTTCATTCTTATTTCATTTCATAATTTATTTCTTATTGATAATCTTGTTATGTAAGGCATATAAGCATTTCACTGCATATCGTACTGTGCATGGCTGTGTATGTGACCAATATAATTTGAATTTGATGTTTTGGTACGATATTGATATACTGTATCTGCATTTTTTATTTAAACAGATTCCTCAAAAGTTATTATTATCATATTATATTATATTATTTTTCATTGTCATTGCTATTTTTCTAAATTCAGCCAGAGCAAAATGTGATTCTCATGTTTCCTTGGCACAAATTTACTGCTGATTAATATTAACATTAACATTATTAAATAATGTTTTTTTAAACTATTGCACTAAAGGCTAATGACACAAATGACCTGAAACAAGGTGACCGCTGTTCAGAGACAAAACCAAGTTAATACTGTGCACCACCGTAGCGTGGAGTCGTCTCTACAGCTAAAACAAACTCTTGGAGGAAGATGAATAATTAAAGTCTGTTAGAACAGACCTAATGAGCAGAACAGATGTCATCCACACTGTGAAACAGATCAAATGTGATTTGGCAAATCATGAATAAGCGTGACAGAAGAGGCAGATTGAGAGGATTATGGCAATGAGAGGGCTTTCAATAAGTGACCCAGCCACCTCCTCCCATGTTGTATTCCTCCTCCTCCTTCTCGCAAATTTTCTTTTAATTACGTAGTGATTAGAGCTAATTAGAGTAAAATAAAGCATATACGTCTGCCAGTTCAACGGGGTATTTGTGTTTAATTTTTAATTTTACAGCATTAACTTGCCGATACATCTTACTATTGAATGATATACTGTACCGTATATGTTTATAAGTACATTTATAACCAGCACTTTGGGACACTCTACTGTATGCTGTAGTCCTATACAGTATTTACAGTAAGTTGCAAATGCAGCCTTCTTCCTTACCTTTGTAGAAGCATTCTTCACTGTGCACAATGGTGATTCTTTGACGGGCCAGGCATGAGTCTCGGTGCAGCTCGCAGTGGTTCTGGTAGAGTTTCCCATTAGATCCACATACAGGTTTGTAGTGCGGCTTGCAGTGATCCAGACACTGGCACGCTCCCTGACTGCTCGCATGGTCCACCACACAGTGCTTCCCCAGACCACAGTACTTATGCTCACATGGGTTCAGGAAGCTGTTGTGACCAAGCAAGGCTGCATACACAAAACAAAAAAAGGATTTCTTTGTGAACACTTTACAAGGGAAATGAGTTGCTACAATAAAAGTTGCTACCAGTGAGCAGATTATATCACTTGCATAGTTTCGTTGCTTTGTTGAATCAATTGCATTTCAAAATGTCTCGCATAAAGAGGGGGAAATCCATCATTTGAAACAACAGTGATCATTTATTGGTAATTATCCATAATCATGAATAGTAATTATTTGTTAGGAACAACAGCAATCATTCATTGGTTGTTAGGAACAATGGTGATCAATGTGTAGTCACTGAGAACAAGGATAATCAGTGAATTGTTGTTGCGAATAATGATCATCAGTGATTGGCTGTTGAGAAATATCTGAGATCAATGATTGGTTGTTGGGTATAATAGCGATCATTTGGTGTTCAGAGCACCACTCAGTCAGGCTTTACACCCTGGTGATGAGGCAGGAGAACATGCTTCTTCAACTTGTAAAACCAGCAGCTGTGAAATGAACTGTAGAGGCATATTGAGTTCAGGACGCTTGTTAACACCTTACTTGATTCCCTGCAAGGCTGTATTTTGAAGTAAATGGGGCTCTAAAAAGTGAGCACATCTAGCAATAAAAAGTTATCAATATGGCAAGACTATTTGCAAATGGTGTGGACAGGGTACACATTTAAAGCACAGGAATGATTACCTACCTAACCTGTATGCTTAGTGCTGGGTGATATGGCGACACTATGGCTAGTTGTGAACTGTGCTGACTGCACTGCAGAAAAAAAAATTATTAGACAGGTCATCCTTAAAAGTTTTCACTTTTGAAAGTGTCTGAACCACCTAGGCAGATAATGCTTCTACTCAATTACCTTTATCCCACTTCTAGAGCCCTTGACTCACGTGGGACAGAGGGACGTTTAGAGAGGCGGAAAGCAAAAGGTCCATTCTGGTGGAAGGCATCAAACCTGATCAGTTGTAAACAGATGTGACAGGGGGGGAAATACACTGGCTCAGAAAGCACTGAACCGAGAAGATTCAGACAACAGAATGCCACTGAAATGGCAGCCATCTTTTCCAAAGATCATGGGTCAATCAAACTGCTTTCCTTTAGATTGATCCAGACGACCCAAACTCCAAAGATTGGTTTTAGTGCTCAGCTTCTACACTCACCAGGTTGCCCTTATGAGATGAGGAGGCATTTAAAGGCATGGTTTGTTTCAATTATTTGTGGTCTGCATTTTGTACTTCCTTGTTTACCAAGATGTCTGACTGTACAGTAAATTACTGTACGTGTTATCTGCTTTTACTTTGTTTTGCCTTAATTCCAAATTATTAGAAAGACTTAATAACTTAAGGTTCTATCTGGTTATTTCATCAATTATTTTGTCCCATAACAATGAAATGGATCAAATTCCATAATGGCCATAGCAGTCATTTTAAACAGTTGGATATGACATACCATACTGGCAAATTGTAGTTCTAACACATGCATATCGTAAGACAGATGTGTGTGTTAAATAAATTAGACTAAATTAGCTTCTGGCTTACTGGCAAACAGTCTATAAAAAAAGTGTACAGAATAAAAATACAGTACTATGTAAAAAAAAAAAAAGCAACAGTAATACATAAAAGTCTTAAGCCACCTCTGATTTCTTCGTGTTTAATTAAATTACATAAAATTAAATTAAATGATGTGGATTAAATAAAAGAAAATAATAATGTTTTATAAATGTTTCACCATAGCAGGCTGTAAAGTGCCTAAAGATACAATAAAGAAAAAAAAAGTTATTTATGTAACAACCGCACACCAGCAGCAACCTCGTTTCCCCTCTCGTCTGTTCCAACCACTCAGCATTCAGCAGCACTGTTATACTAATCATCTGTCATCATTGTTTTTTTTGTTTTTTTTACTGGTTAATGTCATAGATGTAGATGTTTTTTAATGTTTGAATGATTCATAGGTCACTGGGTGGCTTAACAAACAAAAAGTATTAGTCTTGAAACTGCTCAGGTACAGGAACTGGACTGAAAACGAGAGACAAAAACTTGCCAAAAAGTGTGACCCAGTAATTCTGGAGAACTATTCCTCAAGACTACATTAAAAATACAAGAATGTCTGGTCTGTCTCTTTGGAAGCAAAATATCAAGAAATGAGTGGTGGCTCAAGACTTTTGCAAAGTATTGTAAAATTCAATAATTGATGTTAAATGTCAGGTTGAAAGAGTTTCAAATGATTTAAAATGACGAGATATAAAGTGGAAGCAGGTAGATAGAATTTTACTGTCACTTTTTTACAACTTGAAGATTTGTTAAGGAATTTCATATTTCTAAGATTGAAACACTTAGGGTTATGGTTATGAAAATAAAGCGAACCATAATCAACATTTATTGAAAGAAAAAAAAAGGTTATATAGAACGTGTCTGGCTATATTTGTGGTAATATACACTGTATATTTGTATATCCATTCTCTGACTTGAACTGGTCAGTAGCTATAGATTTCTTTTGCATTCTGAGCTCTTTACATTCACTCATGGAGGAGATTTTATACAGGTGGATTTCATTATATTCTTCTTTTTTTTTTTTTTCTTTTTCAATTTGTTGCATTTAATTAAAATATTCTTTGGAAGTCTCCATTTTTTAGCCACATCTAACCTAAGGATAAACATAAAGCTACAATACTGTATTACTTAATAAGTAAAAACTTGTTCCTGGCTTATCAAGTGGAACTTTTTTAATTGTTGTCGGATTGTTTTGAAGGCTTAATTAAAATCTTGTCATAAATTATTAATTTGCACTGCTACAGTAAATCAAACAACCTATTTCCAAACGCCAATGCAATAAGCATTATTATGGTAAAAAGCTATTTTTTTTTATGGAGAAGTCATCATTTACTGCTATACATAAGCTATTGATACAGAGAACCCTGCAACCGAACTGCTCCCACTGCATCAATGGCATGCAAACCAAGTAGGCCTATGCATGATGATCAGATGCCCAGGTTCTATCAACTCATTATCTCTTTACAGACCAGACAGGAATCCGAGGTCTGTTCGAAAGCCCTGCGCTGCTGATGCTTTAAAAAATGACTCACGATTCGAATTGCAGTCATTACCTTCAGTGCACTCAGCTAGTCTGTGCGCTGTTTCTTTGTACCAAGAAGAAAGTTGTGCTCAGTTGTGCTCTCTGGCTAAAGAAGTGAATAATTGAACTTTATGAGCAGCCCTACTGTTTCTATGTTTGTTTTTTCCCCTGTGAGTTCACTGGGTATGCTGTAATTTATTTGTATTTTTGTTCTGGAAACTAAATTCCTCCCCTTAGAGCGGCCTACTTGTACTCCTACTTACAGTATATCTTCCTTTGTGGGTGAAAAAAAAAATGAGTTTATATTATGTAAGTCACAGTCCTTTGGTTCATGGCATGAAATTGTAAATATGAAATGAGTTTCTTATTTTTTTTCCATCCTGTATATCTATATTGTAAAAGCACAGGAAGTATCAGTCGGGTTGATAAAGGGCACAAAAGGCCATCAAATGATTAAGATGCACCATGTGCCAACCTGCAGCCGAATGACAACAAAGACGAATGATTAATTTATTTCGAGTGATTTGTTACTGGGGTGAATTTTATGACTTGTAGAAAATTTCATAAGCCACGGTTACTTCCCTTGTCTGAAATGAGCTGCTGGATCAAAGCAATGTCACAAAGATGGGTAGAAAAACAGGATTTTCACATTGAGAAAGGAAATCATTATACGGTATGACAATACGTATTTAACATACTGTATTAAATGGTACTGTAATACAAGGGGCATTCAGGTCAAACCGGGACTTTTGATCGTGCAGAATAACAGAACACAGTTATAAGAGTAAGAAATCCCTTTATTTCTCTATATAATCTCCTGCTACACTAACGCACTTATCCTAGTGTTTCACTAGTGCTTGGACACCATCAAGGTAGAAAGATTTCTCAGCACCCTAAAGCCATGATCAGACTGCCTGCTTCTTATCTGAAACACCGGCCTCCCGGGAACTTCGTTAATGGTCCAGACATGTGGAAATGACTTGCAGCGAGGTCAGGACTGTATGGAGGATGTGGCAATAACTCCCACCCGAGTTCCTGTAATGTGCAAGTATGTAGTGTTGGTGAATGATTGTGTGTACAAATCACACACACAGATGCATCTCTTATGCGAGTTGGTAGCAAGTTATCTATCGATTTTCAAGGATCAGGCGTTGTACTCGCTGAATGTTCACAGGACCGACCGAGTGGGCTCTAAGCTACCTCAGGTGGGATCGTAATTCTTTAAAAACTTTTGCACCATTCAATTGTCTCATTCAAGAGTCTCATCACCGTACTGTGCTCAAAGTCTTCTGTAAATGTCAATCAGTTTTACAACTTCATTCACGAGAGATTACATCACAAGTCCCTGTTTGACTTGAACACCCCTCGTATATATTGCAATACCCAAGGCTGGCAATTAAAAATATGTTTAAAATCAATAATCACAAAAAAAAGTGACACTTATTATCTTTTAACCAAATTAGAGCTCTTTTTTGGCAAAAAAAGCTGGTCTCTTACAATGGATCATCATTTCCCCCCATTTTTCTTCCTAATTTTGTTACCTGCCAAACCACTCTCTCACTATCTGTGATTGTGGAGTAACAGTACGGTCTCTCGGACTGAATTATTGTTGCTATTAAGAAAAAAAAAATGCACAGTAGCATTAACTGTACTCTATAAAATCTGTGCTTATTGACCCCGACTGACACCTACATTTAAATATTCCAATATTCTTCTTACAACAAAGTTACTCTGTGTTTGTTAAAGCTCCTAAACACCACTAAGACCCTGGAGATGGTGGTGGACTTCAGGAGACCCAGGCCTCAACCAGAACCTGTGACTATCAATGGTGACTGTGTGGAGCTTGTGAGGAAATACCTGGGGGTGCAGGACTGAACTGCTAACACAGATGCTCTGTACAAGAAAGGACAGACCCGCTTGTACTTCCTCAGAAGGTTGGCATCTTTTAACATCTGCAAAAAACTGATTTTGCCAGATTGTGGTGGCGAGTGCGCTCTTCTATGCAGCAGTGTGCTGGAGAGCCAGAATCAAGAAGAAGGAAGAAGAAAAGCTGGTGAGGAAGGCAGGCTCAGTGGTGGGTACAGAGCTGGAAAGCCCAACATTGGTGGTAGAGCGCCAGACACTAAACAGGTTCCTGTCAATCATGGACAATCTATCACATCCACTGCACAACAAAATTACCAGAGAGAGGAGCAGCTTCAGCTACAGGCTGCTGTCACTGCCCTGCTCCACTGACAGACTGAGGAGGTCATTCCTCCCCCATGCCATGAGACTGTTTAACCGCACACGTGGAAGTGGGGGTTTGGGCGGTTGGGGGCTAGTCAGGCCATAGCATAACATTCTCACGAAACACAAATGTTTTGCACATTATGCACAAATCCACTGCCTTTGCACAATAATATGCACAGAGAATTTACCTTTTTTTTTTCCATATCTATCTATCTATCTATCTATCTATCTATCTATCTATCTATCTATCTATCTATCTATCCATCCATCCATCCAT
>JAQKPX010000002.1:5946291-5964257 GCA_030068255.1 Clarias angolensis | reverse complement strand
TATCTATCTATCTATCCATCCATCCATCCATCCATCCATCCATCCATCCATCCATCCATCCATCCATCCATCCATCTCACATGGACATCAGCAAGTTGCTCCTCAATGTCAGCATTGTGAATAACAGGACAAGTCACATCAGTGCTTTTGTCTTATAGTCTGTGGTATCTCTGAGTTTTAAATACTGATTCTGGGAATTTTGGTATTCACTCTTAACTTCTGCTAGATAGAGCAGGTAAAAAAAAAAATATGGAAGCAGAAACTTCAAACCCACAGCAGCAGGTCCACTGATAATGCAGATTAATCTAAAGAAAGAAGAAGAAAAAAAAACGGATCTCTTCTTCTGCCTGATTGTTCGGAGAAAATTCTGTATCCTGTCCTGGGTTTGCTTTAGGAATGATAATGCTGACTTGGCTGCGTCGTTCCTAACCACCTGCCTAGAAATAAATGGCAGATATTAATCAGCTGCTCTGTACCCAATGATAAGACTATGATGTGTAGCTTTCCTTCTGAAAAATGGCAGAGTTTAGACTGTTCGTTAATGGTTTCTAATTACAGTACAATCACAGGAGTAAACAAACTCAGACAGCATGAGATTCATAAAATCTTAATAAAAGCACAATATTCCACATATCCCACAGCTTTGATAAATCCTCAGCTCTGATTGGTTGTTGATTCAATTTGATTCCTCTGTAGTAACAACTTCACACTCACTTACACTAATAAGAAACAGATTTACAGTAAACTGTATAATCAGTGATATCCTCTTGAGACCAGATGTCCTCGTATCTCCCAACATTGTCACTCCCTACATTGTCTATCATTGCACTATCCTTATATGAGGACTATTACTGTATGTATAATTCTTTTGCAAAACAGCTATGAATGAGGAGAAACAAGCAGTATACAGTAGATTGCAATGTCCACTACAGTACAGTCCGGGTCTCAGGAGGTGGATGGAGGATGATGTTTGGAAGGAGCCGCCAGTGTCAGCATTTTGTAAGAGCCAGAGGTAAAGTTCCAACACTTTGAGTTTTTCTTTGAGACTGAGAATTTTTCTACTTTCTGGATTCTAGGTAACACAATAAGGTGTCCTTTTTTCCCCCTTATCTTATTAGCTCCAACAGAGACCTGTGAGGGACTGAGCAGATATACAGTAATATAATAGCTAACACAAACTAACGTTCATTATATGATATGTAACTACTGTACCATATACAGTAAATTGATAATTTATTCCTTAGTTCATCCATTTTACAGATTTGTTTTTAATTTGTATTCCTGCTTGTGTCCATATCAGGTGTATGTTTTATACAGATGAACTGGTTGCACACTCCTGTCCCGAAAAATGAATCCAACACCAAAGCATGCAGTTCATTGAATGACCACTAGGCTCCAAAAGTGAGTTAATCCTCATAGAACCGTATGTTGAAATGTCTTTGCAAGAAATAAATGAATTAAAAAATGTATATGTAAGCAATAAGTAATAAAACGTAATATGTAACTCTTCAGTAAAAATTATATTAAGACATAAAAATTAGGCATGATTAGGGGCGTGGCTGAATTAAGCGACAGCTGCATTGCAGATCAAACTGATGCTGTCTGCTATGCATGTCTTTAGCTGACCAGCTAACTGGAATCCTTCTAGTTTCACTTACCGCAAGAAATGTAGGAGTTGACGCAGGACGCCATGTAGGGTATGGATGACGGAGTTCAATCAAATGCAAAGTAACGTCAGCATATAAATTGTTAGCATTTTAACTAACATGAGTTATTTTGTGCAAGCTAAACTAGCTTGAGGTAATTGAGGTATGCGGGTGTGTTCAAACCAACAGCCAGACTCAGACTTTTTTTCGCCCATTTACGGATTAATCGGGATTAAGGTCCAATATTGCGACGACCAGATCTCCCACATTTGAGCTTCGAAACCGCTCTTCGGTAAACCTATGGGTGATGTCACGCACGGTTTGTCCAGTTCTTATACAGTCTATGGTCACACACCTTTCTGGGACAGTTTTACACTACACGTGTTGGTTATCATGTTTTTACACCATATATCCAGTGCAATCAGTGAAGATTTGAGCTAATGGACAGGTTTATGAGAACATAGTGCGAGGCTCTGGCTGTAAAGTGTTCTCATCTCAGCTCTCCATCCTTTGCAGTAGAACTATATAAAACAACTTTATAGGCTAAGTGCGATCATAAAGCAGTACATCTCCTCTGAACATCATCCCTCACACCACACCCCACCCCATCTCCCTCCACAATGCAAGTCTCAGCCCATCTGATGTTTTCCAAAAGCGTGGCAACGGCCTCCTTTGGGATTTTGGGTAATGTAGTAAACAACAGTAGGCAGCTTTCAGGTCTGCTCGCCACCGCCTGTTAAGAAAGCCCAAAGGACGTTGCCCACTAACAGCAACAAAAAACAAATCCGGATAAACAACTGGCAATAATGCTTTAAACTCGCCATGAAAGACAACAAAGAGCCACCAGGCTCTGTCATCAATATCAGAGTGTGATTTTTACAAAGTTCTCATTACACAACAGGACACACTCGCACGCAGATGACATGGAAATATTTAGAAATGTTGAAGTGCACATGTGTGACATAATTGTAGCACCAGACCAGCTGCCATTGCTTTGGTTCTTAATTGGTGTCAGAATTTCTATATTTGAGTGTGATTAAGGTTCGATTTAAAAGACTAATACACATTCTGAGTGGGTCTTGTTTGCAAAAGTCAACAAATAATAAAAAAATCCTCACCATATTTACAAATGATTTGATAATTGCAGATTATTATTATTATTATTATTATTATTATTCCCCACGACCCGACTTTGGATAAGCGGTTGAAGATGAATGGATTATTATTATTATTATTATTATTATTATTATTATTATTATTATTTTATCATTATTATGTATTATAATTATAACAATTATTATTATTATTTATTATTATTCCCCGCGACCCAACATTGGATAAGTGGTTGAAGATGGATGGATTATTATTATTACAATTATTATTATTATTATTACAATTATTATTATTTATTATTATTATTCCCCGCGACCCAACATTGAATAAGCGGTTGAAGATGGATTATTATTATTATTATTATTATTACAATTTTTATTATTATTATTACAATTATTATTATTTATTATTATTATTCCCCGCAACCCAACATTGGATAAGCGGTTGAAGATGGATGGATTATTATTATTATTATTATTATTATTATTATTACAATTATTATTATTATTATTATTATTATTATTATTATTACAATTATTATTATTTATTATTATTAATCCCTGCGACCGAACATTGCATAAGTGGTTGAAGATGGATGGATTATTATTATTATTATTATTATTATAAGCCCAGATAAAATGGGCGGGGTGCGTCAGGAAGGACGTTCGGCATGAGTCAAGTTGGTGTGCCTATTGGATCGTCCACTGTGGCGACCTCTCGATGGGAGCAGCTGAAAGACTGACAACAATAAGCGTAATTGAAAATTAACTGGAAATTACCAAGTAAGGTCACAATACTGCAGATTTGCATTCAGCGATGCCTACAAAACGCACAGAGAGCTGAAATTACAAAATGGTGGCCCAACAGTGGACGTGCCATATGTGCTAAATCTAAACAGACAATCCTGCTACAGTACGTCTAGCCACAAGGTTATGATGTTGAACCTGTCGTAGGGATAAAGTTATGATCCCCAGCCTTGCCAAAACTTCAACACTTTATAGAAATAAATAAATTGGATTACAGTAGTAATGCATCTTACTTCAAATTTAACTGGAGATGGAAAAACAGCAAAACAACAACAAAACAAAACTTTTATCTGGAGCCTTTATGTTGATTTACGTCTTTTCACCGTCTGAACACATCCATGGTCCCTTATGTTTCAAACATGATTTAGAATTCTGATCAGAAATTGGGATGGACACAACCGCTTCCTGCAAACAGTGTGTGTATATCTCATGTCACGCTTCTCTTAGTGTTGTAATGTTACATTTCTGTTTCATTTTCTTTTGAACATTTTACCATGAGGTGAATCTTACTCAGGTGCAATTACTCTACTGTGAATACGGTGTTTGTACAGCATCCAAACCGCATCATTACTGATTTCAAAGAACAATTTATCTAGCCTGGGGTTCTGCAGCTGACATTTGTCTATCTGCTTTTAATGGATTTCATCTCTTATATTTTAATCCTCTGAATATTTTTGATGCGGTAGAAAGATGTTGGACCTGTTCTTATATCGTAAATAACTGCAAAACCCAAAGTTAATTTCCATATGGAAATGTTATCATTTTACATTCTCAACCTTGGGTTTGGCAGTTATTTACAATTTTTCAGTGGGTTACAATATGCAGAGATGCAACCCATTAAAAAGCAGATAGACAAACGTCAGCTGCAGAACCCTAGGACAGATAAACTGACCAGACTGATTTAAAAATTTTCACCTGGATCCGTGGTTTAAGTGGTTTAAAATTAACAGGAATTCTAAACAAATCCATCTGCTGAGAACAATAAATGTATTCATTACATTTGAATTACATGGCCAATAGCTAAGAGATGATGTCAACTGCGACTTTCCTGCCAATATATATTTTCTACTTGAATATATTATTAATTAAATCATTTGCCTTTATTTATGTGTTAGTTCTGGATTGTTTTCTGCAAGACATTATTATGAACTTTCACAAAATTTACATTAGATGTACAAGTGAAACAACTAAGCAATTTAAAGGTGATAATGGTGTTAGTCTTTCAGCTGCTCCCATCGAGGGGTCACCACAGTGGACCACACAATCAACACAAAAACCTCAGTGCCATTCCTGACGCAACCCTCTCTTGAAATCTGGGACCAGCACCGGCTGGGGTTTAGGCATTGGCTGGGAATCTGTATAGAAAATGGCCGTAATTCTTGGTCAACTATATGATTTGAAGCTAATCAATAATTTTTTTTGAGAGTTCTGTGTAAATGTTCTTGTGAACATCAATAAGTCACAATGTCCGATAGGTACAGTACAAATATCTGCTGAATACCAAATGACTTGGCTGATTATTTGCCCACGTTGTCCGGTATAGATCTGTTTCTCAAAACAAAGTGCCACCTTTATTTGCAGCGTGCTCTGCTTTAGTTTTGCAGATCAGAAATTGCCTCCACAGTCACCTTTTGCTTGTTTACTGTTCGGTCTACATTTCTCCATCTTAAGTTTTCAGTTACGCTTCTGACAAAATCTAGAGTGGGTGTGTTTTTTTTGTTTTTTTTAAAAAAAAACCTGCTCCCTTTTGGAATCGCCTGGGAAAAGACTTAAAATGGTAAAATAAAAATAAAAAATTTCAACCAAGTTCTAGAAATGTAAAAAAAAAAAAAAAAAAGGCATACTGTACTTCTACGTTTTATAATCTAATCAACACCAGTGCTGACAAATTTGAATGAATAATATTTAAATACAAAGTTCTCACTTTGACTATCAGCATCATTCACATTAGCCTTTGTTTCATCACCTAAGGTGAAAGTCTGACAGCATTTACGCACAAGCCTCATTGTCTTTTGTCTTGTAAGTGTGCAAAATGAAATTATTTTTTATAATAACCGAGATAATCAATATTTAGAAAAGGGGAAAACATTTAAGGAAACTGTGAAGTACCTTTAGAAGGTGTTAGAGAAAACCGTTTACTGTACATTGACTGTTTACGGTCAGGACGCTGTGCTGGTTATGTCATGTGTGAAAAAGATTCCTTAGGCTCGCAGAAGCACTCTTTCACAATTTACGTCCTAGAACATGTGCCATGCCATGAGGGAAGAAAAACTCCATAGATGTGATAAAGTGGTCATTCAGTACATTCAGGTCATTAGCAGACTTAATTTTATTTCTACATAATGTTGCTGAGCCTAGACCTGAGCAACTGGAGCAACCCCAGATCATAACACTGCCTCCAGAGGTTTATACAGTGTTCCAGGAAGTGTACATTTGTAAAGAGTTTTTAGAGCTTTCTTTGTTTTGATAATTGTGTGATTTCTCAGGTACATTACAAACATTTTAACAGCCAGTATCTAACCAGTATAGGCTTATACTGTCCACTATATACACTATATGGACAAAAGACTTTGGCCAAACTTGCAATGACATTGTATCCAAATCCAAATACATGTACTTCAATATGGAGTCAGTCCCCCTTTTGCACCTTTTGCTTCCACTCTTCTTGGAAGGTTCAAAACTTTGGAGTGTTTCTATGGGAATTCATGTCCATTCATTGTGTAGAGCATTTATGAGGTCAGGCACTGATGTTGGACAAGAAGGCAATCTTCGTTCCAGATCATCCCAAAGGTGCTCGATGGTGTTAAGGTCAGGGCTCTGTGTTCGGTCCAGTCAAGTTCTACCACACCGAACTCATCAAACCATGTCTTTATAGTCCTAGCTTTGTGCACTGGGGCTCAGTCATGTTGGAATCAAAAAGGGCCTTCCTCAAAACTGTTACCACAAAGTTGAAAGCATAGCATTGTCCAAGGTGTCTTGGTTTGCTGAAGGGCAAAAAAGATTGCCCTTAACTGGGGACTAAAGGACGTGATTGATTGAAACACCTAAATTCAATAATTAACAGGTTAGGCCAAATACTTGTATATGTTGTATATGTTTTATTGTGTTATCTAGCTGTTGAAAAATGAACTGCTGATCTAATCATTCCATTCACTGTGTGAGAAAATCTTGGTCATGTTTTTAGGGATTTGGTTTTGTTTGGTACAGTACATGCTTGGCCATGTCTTTTTCCACTAGATGATCTTTGCAGACAGGCAGACAAAACAAGGGTTAGAATGTAGACAAAATCAAAACATGTTCTTGCTGTTTCATTTTTAAAAAATATTTCTTGCCTTTTTTTAAGCATAGATTTCAGTGTCTTAATGTTAGAAAAGTCAGTAGTTGGTCAAAACATAGCATTGTCTGACAGCTTTTCCCACACTGCTTCACACTGGTTCAAGGGCAGACATTGCAACAAAGTGTGGTCTTTAATCCTCGATTTCTACCTATAATTTATTAACAATGAGTGGCAAGAGCAGCATCTTACACCAACTACATTTGCTTTAAAACTGTTGAAACTACCTGTATATTATGTGATTTATGTGCAATGTTCATATATATATATATACTGTATATATAATTTGTCCATTAATTTAATTTGTCATTTTAATTTGAAACATTCAGTAAAACTCTTGAAAATGCATCATCTTGCCTTTTTATATACATAAAAAAAGGTTTGTATTATTTCCATAATAATGGAAACGGACTCTTTTATTACAAGCATGTGTTTAATTGGTTTGAGTCTCTGCGACAGCCACACGGAGGTGCCTGTTTTCATGGCTTTGGCTCTGGCTGTCTGACAGGTATATTTGTTAAAATGAAATGAGTCAGGCGCAGACAATTGAAGATGGAGTTGTAGCAGGGTTTTTCTTGGCAGTGAGGTTTGATTGGAGGCTGTGGCACAGTTCTTTTATTGCTTTGGCTGCCACAGTCAAGGTCTATTTCTCTCCTTTACCTTTCATAAAAGAGCAAAGAAAGATCAAGTTCAGGAGTATGTTTCAAATGAATATGGCCTGACTTTGCCTTCAAGTTATATTGCATTGTTTACTTGATGAAACTAAGGGGTGAAAGGCAATAATTAGCAAAAAAAAAAAAAAAGAAAGTAAAATGTCTTTGCATTTTACACCACAGTGCTCCTGAAGTCTCGATGTGGTACTTTACTATTACAGCAGCTCTGACTTCAGTGCCAGCTGAAATTCAATATTACTACAAGGGAGGTTCAAGTCAAACTGAGCTTTGGATTGTGCAGAATAACAGAACAGTTATGAGAGTAAAAACTCCCTGTATTTCTTTATATAGTTCCCTGCTACACTAATGCACTTATACCAGAGTTTCACTAGTGCTTGGACACCATCAAGGCAGAAAGATTTCTCAGTATGCCATTGCCATGATAGGACTGCTTGCTCCACGTCTGGCCTCCCAGGAACTCCTTTAACTCTTAAAACTTAAACAGAACAGATACATGCCGGCAACATAGCATAGGTCAATGATGTAAAAAAAACAATTGCTTATTTAGAAGCCTTGTCGGTGTGTGTTAATGGAGAGGCTTCAGACATTAAACTGTGTATTTGGGTTTTCGGATACGTCATGTAGGACTACTTTTATAAAAGGTTATAAATGTTCATAGGAACAACTGAAAACAACAATAAAACAAGTGATGTGTGTCTGTGCTAGTTCTGCCCCAGTGCACAAGCAAGGACTATAAAGACATGGTTTGATGAGTTCGGTGTGGTAGAACTTGACTGGACCGAACACAGAGCCCTGACCTTAACCCTATCGAGCACCTTTGGGATGAACTGGAACGAAGATTGCCTTCTTGTCCAACATCAGTGTCTGACCTCATAAATGCTCTACAGAACGAATAGACAGGAATTCCCACAGAAACACTCCAAAGTTTTGAACCCATTAAAATTGTTTTTTGCTCAGTCATGTTTGGGTAGTTGGTTAAAATAAACTAAAATTCAGTTGATCATACTGTTGCTATTTCATGCTGAAAAAATTTATAAAATCGCTCTATACTGCATAGTCCTGAGTCCTTTTTTATATAAAAAAGAATCTTGGTTCACAAACGGCCCAGAGTACGACCAAATCAGTTTACGACCAAAAAAACTGCATAAAATTTGTCTCTCTTCACGAACTCCTCCTCGAAACACGACCCAGAAACTGCCATTCCAAGCTTCCGCTATCAGCTGTGCAAAGGCGTGAGTGCATCACCCAGCATCAGTTTTGCTCGGTCTGCGGTCACATGATAAAATTAATTTGTGCAATGTGGAGTGACGTCCAAGCCATTGCCGAGAAGTATCATCCGAACAAAACTGTGGCGAACAGAGCGCAACACCTTATCAACGATAACGCAGTATCTTTTTGTGTAACGCAGTATCTTTTTGTGTGCGGCGCACACAGAAGAAACAAATGTCTCTGGATAGATTTTTAGTTAAAGCAGCTGCCATGTACGAACTAGAGGCAGAAAACCCCTGATGGAGAATTACCTAATGTTATTATGGAAGGGGACTCTCGTTCCTAACACTAACCTCCTCTACCACCTCACCATCTTCCTCTCCTCCATTCCATCAGCAAGTAACAATAAATGTAAAAATAAAGTGTTTGCTCTCTCCTGTACAGTTTATTCTTATATTTAGTGATGTATTATTTTTGCATAATTTAGGCTTTTTTTTTTTTTTTTTTTAGGGTTTTTTATTTTGTGATCTAAAAAAAATATATCAAAAGTTAAATACAGTTCATAGTGATGGAGAACGGATGAATTCTATTTACATGTATTCCCATGGAAAAAACTGAATCGATGTACGACCAAATCGAGCTATGACCAGAATTTATTTCGTGAATCCGAGGTTCCACTGTTTATAAAAAAAAAAAAAAAAAAAACATGGCTAAAATACTTGGGGCTTTAAAGGCTACTGTCCCAAACATGTGGAAAGTGCATGTTTATGATCCTGTAATGTGCAAGTGGTGTTGATGAATAATTATTATAGAATTAAGTTATCTTTAGATTTTCCAGGATCAGGCATTCCACTCACTAAATGTTTGACCTCCTTTCAAATGTTCGCACCATTCAAATGTTTTACCACCTCTCAGTTTCATCAGTCTCATCACCGTACCCTCCGTGAAGTCTTCTGTAAATGGGAAATCGATTTTACACCCTCAGTTGCCAGAAATGTAGTCCTGGTTTGACTTGAACATGGTTTAACATTATAACTGTGGAGTTTAATATGTTATTCTTTGTACAGTAATAATCAGGTACTTGATATTTAGGCGATTTGGTGAGTATAACCTAAGTAATACAGTAATAAATGGATGAAAAATGCCCAAACATATTTTTATTCCATACTGAAATAGGACTTTCTTTAAAAATAAATAAATAAAATAAATGTTTACTTGTAAGAAATGTAGTGTATTTACGTACTCTCTCCCTCTCTCTGTCCGTCTCTCTCAGTGTCTCTCTCAACCTATCTATCTTTGTATAACGCATCTCTTTTGACTCGAAGTGACATTGGAAAATATGTTCCATCGAAACACAAAAAAAGCAGTGTGACTATCATTCTAAGTGCAATCTGTTTGTTCAAAAAATGGATTTTCTTTTGTTTCATTTGCATATTCCATTATATATATATATATATATATATATATAAAACCTTTATCTTACAAATCCATTAAGGTCCTGTATTAATGCGCTGCATATACTGTACTCAGCAGGTAGGGTTTGGAGTAGCACCTCTCACATGGCCAAATTAAAAAAGATGCCATGGAAAGTGCAGAATCCTGCAGAGGCTCTACATTGATAGATGAGGAGATGCTTTAGAGGAAAGTGCCAGCAATTATGGCAACAAAAAAATAAAACCTGCCCAATTGATGTGGGCTGTCAAAAATCCTATTTACAGGCACTGTTCTGCCGAGGCATCCTGTGGGATGGTGGGATGGCCCGAGGGTGAGAGACATCGCATGAACCACTGCTATCATACAACAGTGACTCGACTGCTGTTTATCATATCATCCTCGACAATCACAGGAGAGAGAGAGAGAGCGAGAGAGAGAGAGAGAGAGAGAGAGAGAGAGAGAAGATATTTAAACATGCTTCCATTAACAGATGAAAAGAGCTCATCGAAAAACAAGAGCACACAGTGCAAGTTGTCTAACAGCTGTGTGTTTTTCCCAAAGTCCCAGCCTGGCTGCTCTGGAGGAATTGAGAGAGAGAGAGAGAGAGAGAGAGAGAGAGAGAGATTACCACAGCCCGAGTGTCTCATTAATTATTCAAGTACAGGGAGGCAACGGACGCCCTCAATATTTAAGTTCACGCATCAGGAGATCAGTACACACGCCGTTCCCGATATCCAGGACATCGAGTAACGGTCCTCTTCCTTATTTATTTATTCGTCTAGCTTTAGGTGGGAGCTGCGCATTTATCGAGCGGCCGGGACTGTATACCACACCAAGAAAGAAGAATGGCAGATGTGCTGGCGCTGCACGTTTGCAAAATCTATAACACAAAATTCTTTTATTTAGGTCTGTTGTGTTTTTATCAGCTCAGTGAAACAACCCAAGGTGGTTTTGTCTGAAGAACCTTATTAGCCTATGGTAATTTCGAACAGCTTAATGCTGGATAATGATCAATCATATTAGCATTAAGGATGCAGGGAATTCAAAATGTCTACTCCGCTTATGGAAATACGTAGCGCTTCTTAAGCTTCACACTCAACCTCTGTGCGTCTGAGTGCGGTGACACTGGGGACCTGATCTTTTTTTTTTTTTGGTTACCTTCCAATCACAAAGCACTTTTGTAGAAATTAGAGACCCTCTCGTGTCTCTAGCTTTGACACTCATGAATATTCACAGCATGCAAATATTGACTTTTCTCACCGTGTTGGAAGCCTGTCTCGGAGTTCGATTACAGGTTTAAATATTCAACGGACGGAGCGCAACACAGTACTGACTTTCAGCTGTCTTGTGTTCAAGGCTTTGGTGTTAAAGATAATCGTGGCTTACAGTGAAACCGGTTAGCACTGTCGCCTTGTACCTCCAGGGTCTGGGTTCGATTCCCGGCCAGGCTCGATTCCCGTCTCTGTTTGCGCGGAGTTTGCATGTTCTCCCCGTGCCTGGTGGGTTTCCTCCGGATGATCTGGTTTCCTCCCACAGTCCAAAGACCTGCAGATTAGGCTAATTGGCATTCCCAAAAAATTGCTCGAATGTACGTGTCTTGCAATAGATTGCAATAGAATACCCCGCCATTTCTTCTGGGATAGGCTCCAGGCCCCCCGCAACCCAGAATACATAATAAAGCGGTAAAGACAAGCAGTGACTGAGTATACAGTGAATATATACTAGCGTCATTTACATGATAAACTGGCAACTGAATGTATATACTGTAGTATATTTTATATAAATGCATGTAAATATACAGTAGTAACAAGATTTTAATTTTTAATTATTGATATTCTTTTTGTTTCTCATCATTTTTTCAACATAAAATCCAAGAAAACATGCATTCAACCATTAAGTGCATCATTAATCTACAAACAATGCTGATGACGTGAGGACATAAAAACACAAAATAGTTTTTACACCAAAACTTTAATATAATAAAACAATATAACTGCTGTACTTTCATCACTCACTCACTCATCATCTATAACATTTATCCTGTGTTCAGGGTCACGGGGGCATGAAGTCTATTCCAGGAGACTTGGGGCACGAGGCGGGGTACACCTCGGACGGTTTGCCAATCCATCGCAGGGCACACACACATACAGTACACACACTCATTCACACAATACGGGCAATTAACCTAATGTGCATGTCTTTGGACTGTGGGAGGAAATCCACCAAGAATAGGGAGAACATGCAAAGTCAGTGTACACAGACCTGAAGCGGGACTCGAACCCAGTCCCTGGAGGTGCACGGCAACAGTGGCTTCATTTTCCTTATGAAATCTGATGGATATACAGTAAATTCCTGTCCAAAAACATGTGACTTGTGGAACAATTAAAAATGTTTATAGGGGAACCTCTAACGTAAACATCTATTTTTAATTATCTAGAATGGAGGAAATACAGAAAATGATGTTGTAAGAATGGAATGTTAAATGGATTCATACACGACTTAAGAAATATTATGTATATAATAAATGAAAAACAAAATGGTGTTTAGTTTGTACCTTTACTTTAGATACACAAATAGTATCCTGATCATGTAGCACCATCGCAGTGCTTACAGAATTCTTCCTTTGTTTTTCCCTTCTGCATCTTATGTCTCCCTGATGAGGAACTGAGCGTCCCTATTTCCGTACAATCTCATTGCACTGATTAGCATCTCTACCCAGGCGCTTTCACACTAATTCACACTTCAGTACTTCAATGGGTATCATGTGTCCTTCTAACAGGCATACCTGTAAAAGAAATACAGGGGAATTTCCCAGCATTCAGGAGGACGGAAACAGACATTTATGATGTTTAAACCTACGGGATTCCCTAAAGCAGAGCTAGAGGGGTCTACAGTGGTGTATAGGTATAAAAATCTATACACACAATATAGAGCGTTCAGGTCAAACCAGAATTTCTTGAGAATGAAGGCATGAAGGCATAAAATCTGACAACTTTAATAACTTTACACAGTACAGTAATGAGACTCTCGGCCGCGATAAAACATTCGAATGATGTGAATGTTTTAAAGAAGTCTGAATGACGATTCCAGCAGAAGTATTTCAGAGAGACGAACTCTAGTTCTACTACATTCTAACCAGAACCCAAGTCCAATTACCTCAGATTTACAGATCTCCTATAAGGAAAGAGAGGTTTCTCAAAATTAGCCAACTGTTACCTCTTCCCTAAGGATTGGCTCATCTGAGACTGGTGCCGTCCTCGTTCACCGCTGAACTCCCATTAGTTTTGTCATCAACTCCCTCAGTGTCTCTCTCTCTCGCTCTCTCTCTCTCTCTCTTCTGTCTTTCATGGACAGCAGAAAAATGGCCAAAAGTGGAAGTTGCTTACAGATGGAGAAATTATAAATTAAGTTGTCATGGGAAGTGCTGTCAGCACCAAAACATTGGGGAGCTATAGACAAATGATCCGACACAACTGAAAATAACTGTCCTCAGCTTGTCGCTCATGTGCTGCTGCTTTGTGTTATAGAAACTTGCAATGAAATCCCAGAGAGAATATTCATGTTTTTAGGATTAATGCACTATTTGCAGTTATATATTGTCACTTCTCTCTCTCTCTCTCTCTCTCTCTCGCTATATATATATATATATATATATATATCAAAGATATGTTTTTCTTATATATATTTATCATCATAGATATTGATATGCCATACTGCATATATCTTTTATTAGCAATAAAAATACATACGTATATAGTCAATTATTGCTAATAAAATATATATGCAGTATGACATAAAATAGATGATATATAACTGTAAATAGCGCATTAATCATGAAAAAATTTATATTCTCTTTGAGAATAAAATACTATATATACTATAAATATATACTAGTCATTGATTGCTACTAAATGTTCACTTTTGAAGGATATATACAGTTTGACACAATAATGCTTTTTTTCAGAAACTAGGTACAGCATTGTACAGCAAAGTCACATCATTTTCATTATTATTATTATTATTATTAATTTCTTTTTATTTTATTATTATTTTTTTTTTTACATCAGTTCCCTGCATGATGGTTTCTGCTTTTAAATACCCTTGAATGCTAAAATTGCGTTAATAATCTATCTGCTTTGTGTTTAATTTTGCACCCATTTATCGACCCCTTGAAAAGTGATTCCGCTGTCACTCCTGAGGTGCAGCTTTTCTATTTGCATCGCAGCGCCTGATGATGTGCCAGGCACTTCATCTCTGATTCCAATTACAGAGCATTCTGGGATATTCTTGTGTATGCTTGTCTATCGCATGCTTTCTATTCACAACTCTGACATCCAATTTTACTTTGCCTATTTGCTGTCAAGCCTCATCCATCTACAGCTATTGTTTTAGATGGCCAGCTGTCCATGATTCGAATGCTGAGAAAATTGTCTATAGACCTTTAAGTTTCACCAATACTGCTATTACCACTACTACCATTGATGCTGCTGTTACTATGGATCCTCCTTTTTCTCTTCTGTTTGCTAATACTTCTTCTTCTCTTCCTCCCACTACTACAACTACTATTGATGCTGCTACTACCATCTCTACTCCTACTTCTCCTCCTCCTCCTACGACTCCCAGTACTACTGCTATTACTATAGAACCTCACTACTAGTATTGCCACTATTATTATGATGCTACTACTGATCCTGCTTCTCCTTCTGCTCCTTCTGCTCCTACTACTACTGTACTTTTAACTACCCATTACTCCTGCTAATATTGCTGCTCCTGCTGCTCTTTCCTCTCCTCCTCCTCCTAGTATGTTTTCTTGTGGCTGGTATTGAGCTGCTGCTCAAAGTGCCTGAACATGCATGACTGGTGCATACATGTATTATTATTATTATTATTATTATTATTATTATTATTATATTTAACCTTTCAAATTATTTGTAAAGTGATAGATACAGTATGACACTAAAGTTAAGCTAAAATCGACCATTTCGCTGGCACTCGTTTTCACTTATTTAAAGTCAAGCATACAGTACATTGACAGATTATATTTTACACTAAGAGAGATCAGAATCAATACATGATTAATGTAAGATATGGGGAAGGGGGCAGGGCTTCCAGAAGCGATGTTACCATCCCAGCGTTCAAAACAGCAACATAACTTTCAGTAATTAAAGATTCATATGTCACCTGCTGTTTCAATTAATGAAGGTTTTGATTCTAGGATTAAAAGGTTCTTTGCAAAATGCATGAATGTTGCCAGGTCTGCTGTTTTCTTGTGCGAAATACAGAATTACAAATGTCACATCAATCATTTTAATGGTTATTATGAAAAAAAAATCATGTTATATATTTATTAGGTTATTTTCTAATTTGCCAGATGACAAAAGATTAGATTCCATCAAGTCCACTAAGCATAGTTTTATACTAGGTGTGTTTTTCAAGACTCAAACGCAAACCATATTATTATTATTATTATTATTATTATTATTATTGTTCATCCCTGGACACACCTTTTTCTCAACAATTAATTCACTGAAAATAACCAGCATCTTTGAGACAAGACACGATTGCAGTACAGTCCTAGCTCGCTATAAGGTGCCATTACTTTTAAAGCTTAAGTGAAATGTTTAAGGAGAGATCGCCCAAGGGAAATGACCACCATCTGTCAGACGACGGCCCTGTCCTTAAAACTCCTCATCCTCATCATACTGCATGCTGACTCTGTCACTTACTATATACCTCCTGAGTTCCCCTTGAGAGCCGGACAAGTTTAATCCAGAGTTATCCAACACATCTGCTGTACGGTGTCAGAATTAAACTTTATCTTTATACAGCGATCTGTAAAATCATTCAAAAATAAAAATAACAGACTTATCTGTTAAATGAGGCAATGATATAATGGACAAGTTGATTTAGTCTACATCACTGTCCAGGTATTGTAAATATCTATTCGCTGGTAAAGTAAGTACAATAAGTTTGTCAAAACTTAGAGGTTTGAAATGACCTCAAAACTTTCAGATTTATCAATTGGTCCAAGAATTTGCTGTGATATTAAAAATAATAACATTTTAAAATGATACAGGTGATTTGAATTACAGGCAGTTACTATTGTCTGAGTTTGTGTTATAGTAAATTCAACAGCCTTCCAGTATGAACTGAAAAACCCAAACCTGTCCGTCGTCCAGTATAAAGGGCGATTAATAATTCCAGACCAAACATCACATATAAAGTTATGTTACTTCCCAGGCTGCTAATTGATATGAGGTGCAGTGAGACGGATTCAGTTAAGCGTTAAATTAAGTCATAACACACAAGCCTAAGGAACGGGAGAACGAGAGAAAAGGTCAGTGAAGGAAGAAGGAGTGCATTAAACTGAAGAATTAGAGACAGGTGAGTCCGCCCTTTATGATAATGCCTCCTCTCTGATTACAGCTTTGACCTTCTGCAGTTCTGCCATGAGCCGAGGTCTTCATTACACTCTGATTAGCTGCTGCCAGAGTCGCTCATGGAGCTTATAACTCTAGACTTAACCCGGGTCAGAATAACGACAGGCTTTATAGCTTATACTCGTCCGTCAGAACGGCCTAAGAAGGAGACGCATTTATCTCGCCGCAGGAAACCTCTTGGCTTTCCCTCCAGCCATTTGGCGTCACCTGACAGGCACCGGGCCATCTCCATTACTGATGAGCTCTGGGCCGAGGCCAGTGTGTGATTTACAGCAAGATCTACCGCATGTCTATTTGTTAACACGACCATTAATGTAACTCTGTGTGGGCAAAAAAAAAAATCAATTCTCTGTTAAGAGATTTTTTTTTTTTTTTTTTTTTTTTTAATGACATGTACCGTTCTTTATACCAGGTGGCTCAACTAATCAGAAGGTATTGATTAATTTTCTATAGCAGTGACTCCGACAGTAGTCCCTGCTGCAAGGTTTCTATCGATGCCCTCATTGTAATATATAATTTTTTTTTTTAGTAACAACCTACACAGGAAAAACAAAAGAAGGTACAAGAAGAAAAAAAGTAATAAAATAATATACAATGTCACAAGATAAGATAAATATGCATTAATCCTGAAGGAAATTGTAGTTCTACAGCGGCGCCGAATAACACAGACGTTCCAGACAGTAAACTGTAGTGAAGATAAAACAGGTACTATACTAAAACAGTAATGTATTATTATTATTATTACACTTATAGCACAGCGATTTGCCAGGTCTGCTTTCAGTGACCTAAACAGGAATTTGCAGCTGGATGAAAAGCCAGAATGTACATTTACATGCAGACAAGGCCTTACAAAGTACAGACACTCTTTATCAACAATTACGCAACACATACTGTAACAACACATTCTGTTCATACATTTTTTCCAAGACCATTTATGATTAATATTGGGTTGTGCATAGCATCTGTCACGTATGTCCCTGTGCATGTGCTTTTACTATGCGAACAACACTGTGTTATAAGGAGTGCATTGACATAAGGGGTGTTCAAGTCAAAGCTGGAAATACAGAATAACAAACCACAGTTACGAGAGATAAAACTTTAAGTAACCTTATTTCCCTTTATAATCCCCTGCTACACTAATGCACTTGTCCCAGCGTTTCACTAGAACTTGGATACCATTAAGATAGAAGGTTTTCTCAGTATGCTGGAGCCATGATTGGACTGTCTGCTTCATATCTGAAACGCTGGCCTCCCAGGAACCCCAAGAATGGACAATCCCAACAATAGACTGTTCTCTCTGTTGCGGTTAG
>JAQKPX010000002.1:5859145-5873762 GCA_030068255.1 Clarias angolensis | reverse complement strand
AGGGAAATGCCTTATAGTGTCCTCATGAGTGGGTTAAGAAATGCATATTCTGGTTGGCCATAAAAATTCACTTCCACAAAAAGGCCGCTCAGGGTCAGTTTATTTAAAGCTACTTGCTGTTTCAGTGTCTGGAGCTTTAAATAAATTGCCCCAGACCACCCTCTTAAAGCTCGCATATTTTTCTCCTTTTTAAACAAGTTAATATGCGAGGTTTAAATGTCACTCAATATTTTTTTAAATATATTTATTTATTTAAATATTTATTCATTTCAGTGGCATGATAAGTGACATTACATGAGCACTGAAAATGACCAACATGCATTCCCCGTATCCAGCAGTAGGACAAGATATATTAATAACATTCTTTTGTGTCTGTTTTTGGGTCGCATGTTTTTATTGAACTAATTGAAATAGCATATTTTAGTACGGCTGCTCGTTATTTAACCAAGACGCTGAAGTGTGTGGAAAGAGCCTGAGACTGCCTCATTTGTCTGCCAGATGCAGAATTATTTGCTGGATTAACTGCACCAAATTTTAATTTCTACAACTAAATATATACAAATGAAAGTCTAAAAAAATAATATATTTGTGTTGTGTTTTTTTTTTTAAGTCACATTTGTAGGATGGAAATCAGGCATTCTTGGGTTATTTACTGAAAACAGAGGACACCTTAAAATCTGGGACACAATATTAAAAACCATGTTTAATCAGTCAATCTTTTTTATATGAGTCATGGATAATGCAATAGATCGATTGGGTTTTTACATGACGCAGAAAAAAATAGGAAACATCTCATCTCATCTTCTATACCGCTTTATCCTGTATTCAGGGTCACGGGGTCCCACAGTCATTCATTCACACACTATGGACAATTTGGAAACACCAATTAGCCTAACCTGCATATCGTTGGACTGTGGGAGGAAACCGGAGTACCCAGAGGAAACCCACCAAGCACTGGGAGAACATGCAAACTCCATGCACACAGAGACAGGAATCGAGCCTGGCCGGGAATCGAACCCGAACTCTGGAGGTGCAAGGTGACAGTGCTACAGTAACCACTACACCACTGTGCCGCCCCATATGAAACATGGACAAAGAAAAAACGTAAACACTAAATATGCAGGACTGTGCAAAAGTCTTAATCTCCTCTTAATTTCTTTATATTACATTAATTAAAGTAGAATAAATTAAAGAAAAGGGAACAAATGTTTTACTGCGACACACTGCAAAGTGCTTAAACAACCTCAGCAGCAACCTCATTTACCCTCTCGTTTGTTTCAACCACTCAGCATTCAGCCTCACCAGTATATTAATCACTGGCCTGATCGTCTGTCATCATCTGCACCTGAAAAGTTAGATGTTTTTTTAATGCTTTAATGATTTATGGTTCACTTTGTGCCTTAACAAACAAAAAACATGACTCTGCTCAGGTACAGGGACTATAGCCAATATCTTGCCAGAAATGAAAGCCAAAAAGTCCTTCAGGAAGCCTGAAGATCTTCTCCTTAAGAATACATAAAAACAAGTCTCTTTGGAAGCAAAATATAAAGTAGTGAGGTATGGCACAGTTTTGTAGGTGTATTAGGATAACTAGAACAAGACACATGATTATTTAGCACATACAATATGAAAGACAAAGCTTCAGAATAAGACACCAGAGACATACGGAAGTATAAACACCACACTGAAAGCTCTCATGTTCTTCAGTTAGCATTGACAGAGCTGATAATGGGCTGCTAACGGAGACGTGTGTTCCACTTTAAAACAGAATTTATACTGTAGAGACGGGCGATTTTATTATTATTATTATTATTATTATTATTATTATTTTAAGTGCTATTTCTATTGGAGGTTTTATTTGAGGGGCGTTCAGGACAAATAGGGGCTTTTGATTTTGCAGAATAACAGCTACCATATATTTCTCTATATAACCTTCTGCTACACTAATGTACCCATCCCAGTGTTTCACTGGTGCTTGGACACCATGGAGGTTCTCAGTACACTTGAGCCATGATCGGACTGCCTGCTTCACATCTAAAACGCTGGCCTCCCAGGAACTCCTTTAACGGCTCAAACATGTGGAAATGGTTTGGAGCGAGGTCAGGACTGTATGGCGGATGTGCTGGATAACTCCCTGCCGAGTTCCTGTAATGTGCAAGTTGTGTTAGTGAATGATTGTGTGTACAGTTCCCACAGACAGATGTGTCTCTACTGCAAGGTGGCGACAAGTTATTCGTTGATTTTCAAGGATCAGGTGTTCCACTCTGAATGTTCACAGGACGACTGCAGTGGGCTTTGAGCCACCTCGGCCAGGATCGTCATTCATGGACATACGGCCTTCTTTAACACGTTTGCACCGTTCAAATCTTTTACTGCAGCTAAGAGTCTCATCACCATACTGTGCTGGAAGTCTTCTGTAAATGTCAATCACTTTTATACCTTCATTCCCAAGAAATTTCATCCCAAATTCCGGTTTGACTTGAATGATGAGGTTTTCTGAAAAGACAAGTCTATAATTTTTAAACCATATATGAAAGGAGTCTCCGGTGTCAGCACTGTGTAACAGCTCGACATCATGAGAAAGTATTTAAATCAGATAAATAAAAAAATGGATAAAATGCATGTTTAAATGGTCAAAATGTTATTGCTGGGGGGTAAAAGGAATTCTACTTCACACATCACAATGTAATGTCAGTAATTATTTTCCATAACAGCACACTATGGTATATTTGATATTAATATATACATATTTGATATTCCTTTCCTACATACAGTACCTATTGCTTCTATATTATTAAATTTATATATCGGAAAGTCCATGATTTTGTATTTATGAGTTAGAGGTATAATCAGTCATTCCCTTTTAAAACTCATTCATACACTGCATTGACCAGAACACTTAAATTTTAATGCAGGAGAAGTTTATTCCCTGAACAGATATAGTAGAAACTCCCTTTATTTCTCTATATAATCCCCTGCTCCACTAATGCATTATCCCAGTGTTTCACTAATGCTTGAATTCCATCAAGGTAGAACGTTTTGGGTGTTCCTGAATGATTGTGCGTACAGTTCCCATATTCAGATGGGTCTTTTATGCAAGTTGGTGACAAGTTATCCATTGATTTTCAAGGATCAGGCGTTCCACTCTCTGAATGTTCTCAGTAACCACTGCTGACCACCACTACTCATCACTACTGTGCTTAAAGTCTTTTGTAAATGTCAATCAATCAGTTATGCCTTCATTTATAAGACATCTTATCACAAGTCCCAGTTTGACCTGAATGCTCCTCACATTATATGTTATACTAGTGTTAGTTGCCTCAGTTTATAGGAAAAGATTGTAGAAATAGTTAAAAGGTTAAAGCTAAAAATAAGCTTCAGTAATCAGCTTTAATGTAATCAGCAGTCGAAGTACACTGTCGAAACCCCCGGTTTGTAATCTGGCACATAACTGCTCATAACGTCACCTCTAATCAACATTTTGATTTAATTTATTGGTGCAGGTTTAACTTCAGGCTGGTTACAAAGTAACTCAGCTTACTTTTTTGATGTAACGAGTAATCTAACGAGTTAGGTCCGCCATTTAAGTACTCAGTTATTTAGTTATATTTTCAAAAATGTAATCCATTATTCAGACAATTTATGTAATCCATGGGCCAGACAGCAGTGATTCCATTATTGTGTGTGTGTGTGAAAGTCGTCCTACAAGCCTCGCCCCCGATAACCCGCCTCCCTCTGTTATTTCTGCTGTTATACCCCCCTATCTCACCTATACGGTTTGACTCGCAGTGAGAAGTGATGTTAAACACCGTAAACCGCCGTGAGTGACCGACGCGCAGAAAGATCAAAAGCGACCTAATCAAAGTGTCAAAACTCGTGGTGAATCATGATGAACTGTACTTACGGCCACCACCGCGTATGGGGTATTAGTAGATAACAGATTATGGGCCAAACTTCATGATGGTGGAATAATTCTAAAGGTCTTGACTAAAACAACATGCATGAGGAATCACAAAGGAGTTTTAATTTTCTGCAATGGAAAAGTACTCGAACTAGTTACTTTTATCAGAAAGTAACGCTGTAACGTAACTGATTACAAAATTACTGTCTTTAAAAAGTAATGTAATTACAATTACAATAATAATTACTTTAGGCAAATACCAAAGTATGGTTTTAAACTTACAGAGGGAAGAATAAGCAAAGATTAATGTATCGATTTATCTTTGAAGGTTCAGTTTTCATAGTCGACTTGCTTTTTTTTTTTTGGGAGTACGCGATGAGTTGCGCTTTTGTTTGTGTTGAATATTATGGCGGCTTGTGGGTGCAGTACTGTCGTTTCTTTGTCTTCCGGATACTCTGTCTACACACTGTAAACTTTGCATTGATTGGGTATGTTTAGTGACGCGCATAGCCATGCCCACCTCGAGGGAAAAAGCAATATATTCGTCCAAAAAGTGCTAGATGCTGTGACATGATCTGGAAAAATAACTGTGCGTAACTTCCTTTCTACTTAACATTTTGATTTCATTTATGGTGCAGATTTGACTTCAGACATATATGTATGGACACAAACATACTGTATATACAAACAGATTTTTCAGAGAGTGGTATGAAACATAAATATATCATTGAAAGAGCGGGTTCTGACCAATGCACAGACATAACCTTTCTTTTATTTATATAGATTAACATGTATGGTATCACAAGATTAATTTTATGTTTCTTTGTTATTTTAAATTGATTTTTTTAGGAAATGTATAAAAGATATTATTTCAAACCTTGATAAGTTTTATGCAACATTGTCATTACCAGCGTGCTCATATCTCAGTGGTAGCAGCGGCATTAGCATTTGTGTTGGTTATTAAAAAATTATGTTATAAATTATAAATATTGCGCAAATGCAGGGGGAAAAAGCATTGTCTTCAGGGCTATTTGCTGGTCCATTATTTGTTTTCTGACACTTTGTAAATACCATTGCACTTTGTGTCAGTGTAAATACAGTGTTAATGGGTAGCTCTGCTGAAAAATGAGTGATATAATTTTAATCAATTGCCTTTTGTTTCTGCGAGCTATGATGGGTGGAACAGGATGTGGCCTATTAACTAGGTCTGAACACATTCATCTAAAGGGCATTCAGGATTTTATGGAGTCAGAGAACAATAAATGTAGTGGATAATATATTTTTTATTATTATTGTTTTTTTTACATAGAGTTGTGCTTCCGAACAGAAATACAGTAATTTCGTCTCCTTCTTGCATCCTGTCCGGAATCTCATAATCATATTGTGTGGAGAATAAAACATGAAGATGTGTGTGGTTAAAGAAAAGTAATCAATGGCAGGGTGGCGAGAGTGGAGTATTTCCTCATGTTGAGTATTTCAATTAAAATATGATGCGATTGCAACTGAATTTAACACACTTTTTCATATTTTTTTGATGCTTTTCTGCTCGACCTGGTTGTAAAGAGTGGTTATTTGATTTAATACAGCCTGTTTGATTCTGTTGAATGAATCCATTCTGCTTTGATTTCTTTTATCAAGAAGGCACTCACAAACCTGCCACTGGCTGAATGATTTTAGTTTTTTTTTTTTTTTTTTTTTGCAACATTCTGGGTAAACTCTTGAATGTTTGTATTTCAGTAGATCAGAAGTTTGTGAAATACTCCAATAACTGTGCAACAGTTAGATATATAATAGAGCAACAGTTATTTTTCTGAAGTTTAATTTGAACAAAAAAAAAAAAAAAAAAAAAAATTGTTTTATAATTTTTTTTTACGTATTGCATTAATAGAATGAGGACTCATCTAAAGTTTTTATAAGAACCCACATTTATCCAAACACTTGCACTGGCCTGCGATTAGAACTCCTTGCAATATTGTAGGTCCACTAAGGTATTGCGTTAATACAATTATGCATTTTATTAGCTAGCTAACAGTGGCTAATCAGGCATTTAATTGACATTACCACTAGATACCTTCACAAAGTTTTACTATTACATTGTAATAAAAGCCAAATCATTACTATTTCATTGTACGACACTGACTCGAAGCTAGCTGGGACTCGATCTACCTGATTGGTTTCTTGTGCCTGATGGGAAAAAGTGTAACATACCAATCCAGTATTCAGTTATTTCCATTTACAATACAGTGCAGTCATCCCAAATTCATTTCTCGTCGTTCTCTTAGCAAATGTTTTGGCCAGCATCCATCTCATTTTGTTTGCTTCAGGGTTTGCAATTTCCTGCTTAACTTTATCAGCATCTTTTCTGTGTTTTGCAGACTAATCTACAATGCCTGGAGGTGTTTTGCACAGGTTGTAAAACAGTAATAACCTTTGTTTTACAAGTACTGTATTAAAGAATATAATGCATCAAATACAATAGATGTAGCAAATATATTAAATATTCATATTCTACACAGTATCCTGTAATTTATGAGATGTCACAGTACATAATTGCTGCCATGTTGAGTCATTAATATGGGTATTTAGTAAGGATTGGACTCTCCAGGGATAAACTGATACGATATTTTCATGATACCTACAGTAGGCAGCACCTACAGCACCTGCATATCAGTTTATTAATTCTTATTGCAATTTTGTAGGTATCATGATTTTACATGATTGCATTTGACATTTTTTTTTTCTGATTTAGACCATGAGCATTTAAGGTTTATACCTTAGCTGTATTCAACATTTTTGTAGCCTATTCATTATAACAGTTTTCTCCCTTAAAAGCCAAGTGCAGCATTAAAAGAAATTCAACAAATAAGCTAACTTCTAGTACAAGAGTTTAACATTCAGCTTAAAATCAAACAAAAAAGCTTTTTTTTTTTTTTTACTGACCAGCATGTATAGTACCAGTCAAAACTAAAATTTGGATGCACTTTAGTTCCGTGATTTATTTTCTACATTCTTAGACAATCATGGAGATTTCAATCGAATAAAATACCATATAGAATGGTATAATAACTAGTTAACAGTCAGTTGTTGTTTTAAGACATGAAGGTCAGCTGTTTTGAAACAGTTCTTACAAGAACAGTACTGTCAAGTGCATTTCCAAAACCCATCAGACAAAATTCAACATCATCTGTTCAAAGAAGATTATTACATACTGTATTTTGGATGCCTTCAGCATTGTTTTACAACGAAATAAAAATCAGGAAAGACCATGAAAGTAGAAGTTGTGTCCAAACTTTTGACTGGTAGTGGATCTCTGTTATGTTATCAGTCATAATTTCTAAACAAACAGCCAATAAGTCACTCCTACTGTACCACTACGCCAAAAATGTCCGAATAGATAACCCTCTAGCATTCCACCTGGAGAATTATAAAGAAACAGCAAAGTTTTACCCCCTCAAATGCCACCAAAGTCTTAAAACACAGCTCAATCGTGAGCATGTGTTAAGCAGTTGTGAGCACATGAGTGTATGTGTGTGAGTTTTGAGACTGGGAGAAACTGGGAGACCAGGGACTTTTCAACACATACGACTTTAACAATGTGTTTCTGTTGCCTCACTCAGGATCTCGGCACAGAACTGATTTTATCCAAGGATGATCATCACGACTGATCAAGCTGAAACCCAGCCAATTCTGGGTTTCAGAATTCAGAATTTCAGAGTTCTATTATAAATGTAAAAAGCCTACAGTACATACATGAATGGTGACAAGATAGGAGACTGATTCTTCACTATCTCTGTCATTTAGTGTACTACAGTATTTGTGACCGCAGGCTGAAGGCCAGTGTCTCTTACCGCTGGACAGCTTTGTGTTCAAACCACAAAAGGCAAACATAGCACACATTCAGCACCAAGGACAGGGGGAAACCGCTGCATATACTATTGATTGAAATATTTAAATAAGGAAAATATGGATTGGAAGTTGGACCTAAAAAGAAATATTCAATTAAGCACTTTATTTCAGGTAAAGTTGCTAGCCAGCTGACACTGTCCTAGGTTAGTTTTGTGATTTAATGTTAGTGATAACAAATGCCTTTTAAACAGCATTTAAATCACTGCAAATTGCGATATTTATAAGCTAGCTAGTTAGCTATGTTACAGGACAACTGGGAAGTTTATGTTGGTTGGCATGTACCGCTAACAATGGCAAAAGTTACTTAGCTTATTAGCAGTTATCAACACCTGGGTGTGTTAATTCGGGAAAATCTAAAATCTTTTGCGAAATTTTTTTTTTTACCAAATATGGCGAACACAACTGAAATCCAATGTAACAGAAATGCTAAGATGTGCGACAAATTGGATCTTTTTTTATAAGCTTTGCTTTCATACAATAAACACAGAGAGCTAGCACTTTATCACCCTCGTGTAAGAACTTTTCAGTATCTCTTTTCTACAAAACTAAACGTTAACATTCCAGTCTTGGTTATATATTACACTGCTACAAAACTGAGATTTATTTCTAATGGATTCCAAATGAGAAAGTGAAAGCTTTTTGACATCCTGTATATATTTCTGTTCTCTATCCCCAGTGTCTTTTTTTTTACTGATCTCAGCATGTTTTCCTTTATACCAGCGAGAGTGAAGAGAAGACAAAGAGCTCTTGATATATACAAGCAGACATTCAGTGATGGTTTAAACGTTTGAGCTCAGACATACAGTACAGTATGCATTAGTCATTTCAGAAACTAGACGTTAACATGAGCAAAAGCACACGCCCAGCAAAGTAGAGTAAAATACTGTGCCCTGATTTATTTAGGACAATTTTACACTTGGCCCAAATACTTGAGTCTGCACAAAGGAATGATTCTGGGTTAGTTTGGAGGAGGGGCTCATACAGTAAGTTGATCCAATTACATTTAGCAGATAGCTTCCACCCTGCACCATGGTTTGGCAGAGTCTCCAGAGTAGCAAGGATCAGGTCCCTGGACTACTCCTGAATGTTTGAAAAAGACCGTGGGGTTATTTTTTATTTATTTATTGCCTATTAGGATGCAAATGGATTCATGGCAGAAGATGGATTCCCATAAAGCCCATTACTGAGTGTTTTGAGAACTTGAGGTTGAAGTATTTTGTGTGTTTCAGCATACTTTAATGTTAAAATGATGAGATTCTATTCAAAATTTAATAAAAACTATGGTCCCTGTCATTTTTATTTTACTCTTCATCAATTACCCCAAATTAATGAAAATAGAAATCATTCAGATGTACAGTAGGGCTTTTAATTTACCTAACTGTTCATCAAAAACAACTAGGATTTTAAATATACAGTCATACCTCAACATACTAATTTAATCCGCTCTGGAGGCGAGGTGAAATTCCTTATTGTGAAACCAATTTTTCTATAGGAAATAATGTAAATGCAGACAACCCTTTCTAGCCACCCAAAAATATTACCAATATTACCATTTTCCAACACTATACGTAAATGTTATTAAAAAAATCTAAACATTTAGAAAACAAATATGAATAAAATAAAATATGAAATAAATAGACATTAAACTTTACTTAACCTTAATTTATGATTCCTCTTGGCATCGGCTGCTTTAAAAACTAAACTGAAAAAGTGGCTTCCTTTTCCTCTTGCTGCCATCACTGATACATTTAGCACATCCTCATAGAGGGTTTTTATAAAGCTGCCGATATATACTGTATATTTTTTAATATAAGGTTTTATATGTATGTCATCTGTTCCCATGTCATCTATTGCCTTCAGTTCTGGTATTGTTCTGGTATTGGTATTGGTTTGTAGTCTAATGAGACTCCAAATCACTAGGGGAATCCCGGTCAGCTGACCATAAAGGAAAGCGCGAGGCCAACGCTCCATTGTTGTTTATTACAAATACAGCTGGTCGCCATTTTACCCCAGTGCCGCATAAGACTGTGAATCTTTTGCAGATACAATCATAATTGGATTACTCACCATTGGGACAGTTTCACAGGATGGAGGAGTTTCATGATTGTGCTCCCAGATTGACTCATAAAGCTGGTGAGGCTGACACAATACTCCTGAAGCCCCACACATCACACAGTATACAGAACTTATATGATATTAAGTATTGTTTGTGTCTTTCATGTTTTTGAACAACAGCAGACAAGATAAAAGTGTGTTTGTGTAATTTTGGTTAATTAATCAATGAAAGCATTACAAATATTCTTGGAACCCATGCTACAGTTTGTCTTCACTACTACGTCTTCTACTAAATCATTCAAAAAATGCAAAAACAACAAAACAAAAACAAAATGTAAACTCACTCTGCTTGGCTTTCTACTGATGTTTTTTTGTTGTTGCAATTTTGCAATCCATCAAAAATTTTCGATTGTGTGTCGAAAATTTGCAAGCTTGTGGCATTCGTATGCTGAGGGGCCACTGTAGAATCTTCCAAACAAGATCCCTTAAGTCTCTAATGTAAGAAGTAATAGAAAGTATGTTAAGTACATACTGCTCAATAGTATATACCTAACACTATCATGTATTTACTATTACGCTGTTTACACACTGGAAATGATTGCTTTGAATTATACATGACTTCAATTGACACCCCCCCGCGCTCCTCTGCTGGTTAGCTTTCAACATTTAGTAATGTTGTTCTGTACCTGTGCTGTGTATGTCTATCAGGAAATTGGCAGGGTGGGGTGGACTGTTAGTCTGGTGCAACTCATGGTTGCTCAAATAGTTGGAAATTTAGATGCCGGATAAACAAAATGTAACTCTTTGCCTGCTAAGTCTCGTATACAGCGGGTTGTGATGAACTGGGTGTTCTGATACCTTTCTATTGTGGCCAGCGTTCATTTTTCAGCAATTTCTGCAACATTGGCTGTTCCATGAGATTGGATTAGACAGGGTGGCCTTAACTCACCACAGAAATAGATGAGCTTTGGGTTGATATAATCTTGTTACCAGTTTGGTGGTATTTAATTGATAATCCATTGATTATAAACCATTGATTGACTGACAAACCATGACCATTGTATTGTGCTCAGGAGCAGATTTTCATGTGGACCTGGTACACTGATTCAGGCCCTGGTCCAGTGTGGATTGTTCACACTAGTCAACCATACCAGATATTGAGGTCAGGTGTACTCGAATCCATGCTCAAGTCCCCCGTGTGAAAGCAGCCTTTCTGTTACCTGCTACAATACATCTAAGTATAAGAAAGGCTGTTTTGTCAGCCTTTAAAGGAAAATGCATTACTTCATTCAAAATGTACTGAATGCTGAGCAGGTAAAAGCTTGAGTCTGATATGTACTACTAAGCATTTTGTGTTATCCTTATCACGCCTGCTCCGCTGTTCAGGAGGAAGGAAAAAAGCAGGTGCATCGCTTGTACATAATCCATTTACTGTGCTTTGCATATTGAAGATGTTATTGTCAAGTGTGTTGCTCGCTCAGATTACTTTAGTATTATGCAGCAAGTAGAATGCAGAAAAGAACAAGGATAAAAAAAGGCTGGATGTAGAATAGAAAGGAACGGAGCTATAAAAAGACGGGCAGGTTGTTATAGAGACTGTTCACTTTAAATGGACGTAAAGTTCACTGAAGTTCACAGTGGTGTAAGATAAAAGAAAAATGTGGATTGACATGTAACATTAATAATATTATGGGCATTTTTGAATGTTCACACAAAATGGAAATGGTGGCTTAATACTACAGACCTATAGGCAGCTGGCAACAGAAAAAAAAGAGATGCACATGCAACCTGGTAGCAAAAAATCCTTCCAAGATTAGCCTAGCAACTTGTTTATAATCTGACTGAAGAACCTACAGTATGAAGAAGGTCTGGAAAAAATGTAGGAATCAGATTCATATTAATTAAAATGCTAGCCACTTATTATTTAAACAATATCACATGAGAGGGAGTGTTGTTGTGCTGAATATCAGCATGAATGTGATGCCGTTGTAGGCACGAAGGCAAAGCTTGCGACTGAAAATTAACGTTAGTCTAATTAACAGGGTTTAAAGTAGTTTTAAATTCTTACCAGTCATATGTATCCTAAAGGTGAGGGAATTAAAACATGAAGATGGTGGACCGTCCTGAGAAACTTTACTTTATATTTTCACTAATTCCAGCAAACTTCGTGGTTCTGTGGTTGAATCCCAAATACAGTAGTGTTAAATGCAAGGCTAGTGCACTATGTAAATTGTATAATCCCTTGTTCCAAACACTAAGTTGTGTCCTTGATCACTGATTAGAGGGGAATTTACTGAGAAAACAAAGTGTTGTTTATCATGACGGTATTATCTGATGTGTTTTTTTGCTGAAAGTGATTTCGTAACTTTTTTTAATGTGGCGTTTGGCAGGCAGTTGTCCTCCCATTTTACAGAACTGCAGACCATACTGACCTACTTTCTACCAGACACAGTTATCCCCTGCATGCAAGTTATTTCATTGGACCACAAAATATGCTTCTTTGGTCAGCATGTTTTCAAATCTTTTCATGTTCAAAGGCAGTGGTCTAGTGCTGAACCCCATCTCTGATACTTTTAAATAGAAGTATCTAAAATCTGGCAACCTTGGAGGTATGAACAAACACACATTGTATTTGTAGAATCTGAATAACAGACCCAGAAAATTGCCCTTTTCATTTCCTTTTACAGAGAAGTGCAATGCTTTAAATTTCCTGTGCTGCTGCATTGCCTTTTCTTTGTGTGTGTGTGTGTGTTTGTTGTGATACTAAGACAACCGTTCCTCTGGCACTAACCTGTGATTGTGTATCTCACACAATCTAACTTTTGGAATTGAAAGTGAAACCTGATGGTAGGGTTATGTGGAATTGCCACATCACCGCGCTCCGACCACACTCTCTCTATCTTCTTGTCCATCTGCTCGGTTCGAATGATGCTCCCTTGTGGTCTGGGCCTGAAATAAAATTCAACCGCTCGCCTAATTTCCCCTGAAGAGGAGGAGTCGATGGCAGATTAGTGCTGAGAAGGAAATTAAGGCTACAAATCCTTTGCAAATCCCTACGCAAACAATTTCCTTTGCTTTAAAAAAATAAATAAATTGAGAGGGTAAAAAAAACTTTCTTTTATCTACATATGATTCTCTGATAGCTTTGCATATGCTTGTCATTTGTAGGTTATAATCACCACAGGATTTTATTAGTTGGGAATGTTTATGTAATAGATATTTATAAATGAGGTGCTTAGCGAATTTAGAGAGCTGCTTCACATTGGGAAGCATAAGGAGTTATACGATACTGTAAAGCCTGTAGGGATTTATAAAATCCATGGACATATTTAAGACACTCACACACAGTACATCGAGCCTTGTGACGTTTTCTTCCAGGTAATAAAAAAAAAAATCCTTATTGCACAAAAGATACCATACAAGAGTAAACATAAATGTAATTTTTATTATTTAAGAGTTGAGCTTGAATCTGTTCACAAGTGGATATCAAAATGAAATGGTATCTGAAATATGGTCATAACATGCACAGGGCTCTCACACACACTAACCTGTGTTAATGTCATAATTTCTGTTTATTATTATCAGCTTTGAGTGGAACAGTTATGCATGATTGAAACCATAAAATCAAGCCCATTTTGGTGATGTCATCTTGTCTCAAGTAAGGAAAAAAACATTAAGTCCCGCACTACTTTTCACCTCTGTAAAATGTCATGTTAAAATGTATGTATGCTTTCTATTGTAAATTCACTAACGAAATCCAAAATAAACCCGTTCAAATCCAAGACGGTAGCATGCAGAAGATCCAATATAACCAATGATAAAATCGATAGCCTGGGTTATTTATTGTGAACAAGGTATTTATTGCGTTCAAGTAAAACCATGACATTAAATTGTGCAGATAGAAGAACAGAGTTATGAGATTCAAAACTACAGTAATGCACATTTCACTAGTGCTTGAATACAATTACGTATGCTCAGTATGCTGAGCCATGTTTGGACTGCCTGCAGTCTGAAACACTGGCCTCCCAGGAACTCCTATCATGGCCCAAATATGTGGACCGAGGTCAAGACTATATGGGGGATGGGGCAATAACTCCCAACTGAGTTCATGTAATGTGCAAGTGGTGTTAGTGAATGATTGTGTGGACATTTCCCACAGAAAGACATGTCTTTCCTCAAGTTGTGGTGACAAGTTATTCAACGATTTTCAAGTGGTACAGCCTTCTTTGAAATTGTTTGCATCATTCAAATGATTTAGTGGGACGCATCACTGCACTGAGCTTGAAGTTTTCTGTAAATCAGTTATATACCTTCATTCATGAGAACTTTCATCACAGTTCCCGGTTTGACCTGAATACACCTCGCAATTAGTAGTATACTGGAAATTCCTGTTAATTCTTGTAATTAATATATAATGACAGTTTATTCAACCAATTATAGACAGTCCAACTGGTGCAGCTACATACAAAAATGGAATAATGATGGACGAAACAGATGTGTGGCCATAAGGTAACTACTTGTTAGTGAGACAAATCAGTAAAACGACTTCAGGAATCATAAAGATTGGACTTTGGAGTGATAGAAAAAAAGGTCATGTGGTCTGATGAGTCCAAATTGACCCTATTCCAAAGCGATGTGTGCATCAGGGAAAGTAGGGAAGCTCTTAAAACAATGCACTCATCATGCATAGTGTCCACTGTACAAGCCTCTGGAGGCGGGGTTATGATCTGGGGTTGCTTCAGTTGCTCAGGTCTA
>JAQKPX010000002.1:5732255-5743607 GCA_030068255.1 Clarias angolensis | reverse complement strand
CCTGATCATCTGTCATCATCTGAACCTGTTTCTCACTGGGTTATGCCTTAGGTTAGATTCATAGGTCACCGTGTGACTAAACAAACAAAAAACATTCCTCTGGAACTGCTCAGGTACAGGGACTGGACATGTTGTTGTTTTCTTTCGGCTGCTTCCATCTATAGGTCACACACAGCTTGACACAGGTTTAATGCCAGGTGCCCTTTCTGGCACAATCCTCCCATTTTATCAGGGATAGGTGCCGGCACTGTATCCAGTGGCTAGGGCTTGAGCATTTGGTGGCCAGGCCTTCCAGGGACTGGAGCCACCAATGCCATAGGGACTGGCCTGAAAATGAGAGATAAAAAGTCATTTAGGAGGCCTGGAGAACGATTCCTCAAGACTGCATAAAAATACAAGAAAATTAGTCTGACTCTTTGGAAGCAAATATAAATGAAGGGTACAGAAGTAGAAGACAGCTGGATACAGAAGGGTCTTTAGTGGGTTAGAGCAACCAAGAACAAGCAGCACTCCAAAAAATAGCAATCAACATAAACTAATGCAAAGCTAAGGTATCTCATATTTATTTTCATGAGATTCTTATATTTCCTATTTTTAGCCATTTACTCAAGTCTTTTTAAGCGTCATGTAATTCTTATTATTGGCATATAATTTAGCTTTTTTTTTTTCCTATGAATAAATGTTGCTAATAGAATAAACCAATTTCAAGCTTAAAATAAGAAGAAAACATCCCAAAAAAAGTTCATGCCAATAGTCGTTGCTGCCAGGGAAGTCTACAATGTTGTGGACCCCAACCTCCTTTAAGCACACACTTACACACCCACTCATACTCACTATGGGCAATTTGGAAATGCCCGTCAGCCTACACACATGTTGTTGGAAACCAGAGTGCTCAGAGGAACCCCACTAGGCATGAGGAAAAATCTACACACACAGCCTGGAAGCAAGATTTCGGCGAGTGTCTTAATCATGCAAATTCATGAAATTGGATGCAAAATAACATGGTGCACACTGGTGCATATATAATCAAAAAGTGAAACGCATATGTTATATAGCTTCATTAAACACAGACTGATATATTTTAAATGTTTATTTCTTTTAATTTTAATGATTATGGCTTATATAGCTAATGAAAACCCAAAATTTAGTATCTCAATAGATTATTGTGAAAAAGATTAATATTGACTCATGGTGTCACACTTTAATCAGCTAATTAACTCAAAACACAAGCAAATATCTCCTGAGCCTTTAAATGGTCTCTCAGTCTTGTTCAGTAGGCTGGTTATTCACAGAGTGCTGTATCCAAGCACCTTAATGGATAATTGAATGGAAGGGGAAAAAACGTGGTATAAAAAGGTGCACAAGCAACAGGCATAACCTCAACCTAGAGAGGATTGTGAAATGAAGGCCATTTGAGAATTTGAGGGAGATTCACAAGAAGTGGACTACAAGTGTTGCATTTCTTGTGTCAAGCCACTCTTAAACCAGAGACAATGTCAGAGGTGTCTTACCTGGGCTAAGGACAAAAATGACTGGACTGTTGCTCAGTGGGCCAAAGTCCTCCTTTCAGAAGAAAGTAAATTTTGCATTTAATTTGGAAATCAAGGTCCCATAGTCTGGAGGAACAGAGAAGAGCCAAGTTGCTTGAGGTCTAGTGTAAAGTTTGCACAGTCAGTAGTGGTTTGCCCTGTCATCTGCTGGTGTTGGTCCATTGTGTTTTAACACATCCAAGGTCAGAACAATCATCTACCAGGAAGTTTTAGAGCACTTCATGCTGTCTCTGCTGACCAGCTTTATGGAGATGCTGATGTCATTTTCCATCAGGACTTGGCACCTGCCCACAATGGCAAAAAATACTAATAACTGATCATTGTATCCCTGTGCTTGATTGGCAGGAAAACTCGCACGACCTAAACCCCATAAAGAATCTTTCATATGAAGATGTGAGGCTCCAGACCCAACAACGCAGAAGAGCTGAAGGTTGCTATCAGAGCAACCTAGGCTTCCATAACACATCGCCTCCATGCCACACCACATTACTACATTAATTCATGCAAAGGGAGCCCCGACCAAATATTGAGGGCTGTACACATTCATACTTTTTAGTAGTCCAATATATGAAGAAATATTAGCACTGTGTGTGAGAGTGTGTTTACATACAAACTTAATTAATGCTCTTGATACTATGCTCATTATCTTTCTACAAGTTCACCCACTTAGTATAATTTTAAAAGAAAAAAAAAAGATAAGCAGTGAAAGAAAAAAAAAGTTTTATGAACATTCTTCCTGTCACGGCCAATGTTTCACCATCTTCTAATTAGCTGTCAGCTCACTCTGACCTGGAATTTCATCAAATCCCACCCAGCAGTGGTTTGATCTTCAGTTATGACCTAAAGGAGCTTGATCTCTCAAACTGGCACGATTTGTAATTCCATGACTCTTTAATGCTCATTTTTCACTCTGGAGTTGAAATGGACAGATTGCAAGATTTAAACATGTTCCTAAATGAGCATTTCCTACTTTTAGGAATCTGATCAAAGCTCAATTTGCTAATGAAATAGTGTGGAGTGGCATTAGTATGGAGATCATGTGGGAGTGTTTTAGAGTCTTTTATTAGAACATGTGTTACACGTCTGTCCTGTTGGAAGAGATCAATACTGTAGTTGTAGCATTAGGAGAGAAATTAGCATCGTTTGGAAATGTCTTGTTCACAGAGGATTAGTCCTACACATTTGATAATAAACTGATGGAATAGATTAAATGTATTACTTTTAATGGTGCCAACGTCAGTGTTAATGGACTTTCTTCAAAGACTAAGATGTGCAGCATGGCATCCCATAAGGTTCTCTTTTAGGGCCCTTTTTATTCTATCCATCCATATAGGAACCTCTTTAGTCCAGCCAAGGAGAGTGAAGGTCAGTGGTGAGATTACCATTGTATTTATTCCCATTTTACAACTGGGGTCGGACCTCCAATCAACATTCACACACTAATGAGTCTTTGGAGGAAACTGGAGTACCTGGAGGAAACCCACCACATACGGGGGGACCATGCAAACTGCATGTTCACAGACCCCGAGGTGGGAATCAACCCCAGACCCTGGAGGTGCAAGGCCACAGTGCTAACCAGTAAGGGACCATCCCACCCCCTTTGAATTCACCTGAATACAATTGAGAAAACTACAGTTCCAATTACAGGACAGTTTTGAGTCTGGTTCCTCTCAAGGTTTCAGGGAGATTTCCTTTGCTGCCATTGCCTACAGCCTGCTCTTAAACTTTTTTTTTTTAATTGTATTTCTTTTTTTCTTTTTTAAAATATATTTTTACTCCTGTAGAGCTGTTTTGAGACAAGGTACATTGTTAAAAGCACCATACAAATAAATTTGAATTTGAAGTACACTGTAAGTGTTAAGTGGACACACTAAACAGTACATACAGTACAAATGTACATAAAGTACATACAGTAGATAGATAGATAGATAGATAGATAGATAGATAGATAGATAGATAGATAGATCAATACCAAAACAAATGCAGCACTAAGAAATGAATTTATTGATTTGTTTGTTGATTTGTTTATTTCTTAATTCTATTTAATTTTATTTCACATTTTAAAAAACCATCAAATGCTTAGAATGTTGAAATGAGTCCTAACGTTCTTTAAACAACTGGATATGCGACTGGCTGCACTAACGTCCTGATACACATCTTCTAGTAAAAGCCACAGAACAGATATATCCACCCTTCCCAAGATACACAGCACATGTGACATCTAATCAACAGCACGACCACAGGAGACAGCCACTCCTTTACACTCCTCTGTGTGTGTGTCAGTGTGTGTTCTCACGTTTTTAACGGAGGAACTGAGTCCCTTGTCTCCTGTCATGATGACGATGAGTCACATTTTAGCACCTTACTCGAAAATGTTATGTGGAACGTAACGGAAATCCTGCATTGCATCATCATTGCGGTAAATTAACTAGAACAAAATTAAATGAGTTTGAATATGGGTATGAGTAATAGATTCTTTTGCTGTTTTTTATTTGTCACAAATTTGCAGGAGCGTTAGATTTTTACTTATTATCTGAAGTTGGAAATGACAGCTCACAGGATATTTCATGAAATATCTCATCACAATTCAAAACTAATTAGAAACCAACCCAAATATAGGAAAACCACACTCACTTTTCCTCATTTTTAAGACTTCTATATGGGAGAAAACAGTGGTGTGCATGCATTTTTGATCTGCAGTACCTTCCAACATTATAAGCTTAACCTGACAACCCTGATCATTCATAATACCAAGGTTATGATACAAGTTTTGGTGCTTTTTTTTTTGGTCAACAACTTGCTCAAGGATCCTGAACTAAACTCGACCTCGACTTGACAATGAACTTCCATTTACTGTATAGAGCTGTGACTCCATACAGGTCACACATATTGTGCCCCATGCACAGAACTGCGGATCTCCACTGGGGACTCCAGATTTTTTTGTTATTAATTAATTCATTCATCTTATATACAGCTTCATATACAGGGTCAGAGAGGGCCTGGACCCCAGGACACTCTCAGCATGAGGTACGGTACACCCTGGATGAGGTGCTAGTCCACTGCAAAACACACACACACTACAAGCAATTTGGGAACATCAATTAACCTACTGTAATCTGCATATCTGCTTTGGACAGTGAGAGGGAACCAGAGTACCCAGAGGAAACACACCAAGCCTGGGGAGAACATGCAAACAGATCCGAGGCAGTAATCGAACGAGGTATGAGGCTACAGAGCTAGCCACAACGCCACCATGCTGCTTGGAAATACAGTATTTAATTAATTTAAAAACTCCTTGCCATTGGTTTAGACAGTTGCAGACACGTGACTACCATCAGTCACATTAGCAGACAGCAGAAGTACCGTAACTGACATTAGGCTGCTATGTCTTTTTATTGATGATTACTTTTGAGGTTTATTTTAGAGCAAGAAGTAATAAAGAGATGTAAAAATATTACCTGATTACCTGAATACCTGATGATTGTCTGATGACCTACCGGATAACCTGATGCTTTGTTACACAGATAAAACCCAAATGATCCCCAGATGGGAATGCGAATCCGCCGGAGGGAAATCGATTCTGAGTCGCCTGCTATGTAGGTAGCTTCTGTTTTCCGGATTATTTTCATATGATTTCCAAATAATGTAAAATTTGGAAAGCTAGTGCACTATATAGGGTGTACAATCCCTTCCTCCACATACCACGCGGTACCTTTCACATCAGGGCTTAGAGAGGGATTTGGGATTTAGCCTTGTGTAAGTATCCAGCTAGTTTTGTAGCTTACGTTAACTGTAAAACACAACTCAGATAGTTCAGAGACAATTCAGAACAACTTTATTGAAGCAATCATTGTGGGGTTAAAGTATTGTTTAAGGTTACATAATGTTATTAGATGTGTTTTGCAAGAGGTTATCCTGATGGAGCCTAAAGAATTGCAATGCTAGGCATCATAGTAAGTTCTAACTCTTTCTAGAAAGAAATTTTAAAAAATGATACAATTTTATAGTGATACATTTTGTAATAACTACACCAATAAATAGATTTCTTGATTTGGTAAACACTGTGACACTGCCTTGAAAATGTTACTTATATGTACTTATATGAACCTCAATTTTGATTTAAGCCAGACATGAAAAAAATGAACTATACCTTTAATAATTAGTAATACAGTGGAACCTTGGATTGAATAATTTGCTTGTTTATCAAAACACTCGTATATCAAATCAAATTTCCCCCATAAGAAATAATGGAAACTCCAACGATTCATTCCACAACCCCAAAATATTCATATAAAAATAATTAGTACAAAATATTAAGTAAAAATAAAACAAATAAAACAAATTGACAAATGTTTGTCATGCGAAATCCAGCAGTAAATAAGTTAGTCCATTTTCTTGTGTTTTTAATTTTAAATATATATTTTTACTCCTACAAACTTTTATGCATAGTTCATAAAATCTAAAATAATCTCAATCTATTTTAATATCTCTTATGTGTTGAAAGTATCCAAATGGAATCCTGCAGCTAACTAAGAATAATCATCAATGTTTGCATCGCTCGTCCAAACAACATGAACCAACCACAAATATTAATATTTATTTGACTGTTATGGTGAAAAGAGCTCAAAATCACCAATGAAAAAGCAGTACAATGATTTACAAAAAGGATTTACAGTACCCTGGCGGAGGGAAAAAACAAACTGAAGCACTCACGGATAAATATTGAAAGAGCTGGCATTTTAGTCGCCTGACCCTATTTATCTCAGTTCCTCGCGCTATTTGCTTTTTAACAAAGCTCTGTTTGCCCATTCCAATAAGTGCATTTTGTTATTTTATGTCATGCCTTTTTCTTTTTTTTTAATTTTGCTTTTAACTTAAAGGGGATTTTCTGCCAAATGAGTCATTTCTCTCAGCAGGGTGAAGCAGATGAACTTTATCTGACTTCACTTAAGTGCGTTCACCTCTTTTTGACCTTGCTTTTGAAAGCCCCAGGATAAAAAAAAAAAAGGCATCATCAGATCCAGGTCATGATGCTATGGAAGCACTTTCCTTCCCAAAACGGTATCCCTGATAAACAGTCAGAGTCCTTCTCCACTGTTTCCTGAAAGGCACGACACAAAACCAAGTGTGATTTCTTTTTTTTCAGTCTGAAAGTAATACACAGTGCACTCCCTTCTTTTTTGGGTTGTCACTACATACAAAAATACATAATACGTTCCCTTACAGTATTTATCTATTAATATTTTGCATCTTGAGATAAGAAATGCACAGAGACGTGCAAACATAGAAGGAAAAAGGAAAAAAGAATACACATCGGGACCATGGTTTACTACGGTGCATCAGAACCTTCATATTATACTGTATGTGCATGCAATCCATTCCTACAGATGTTTTGTGTTAATTTGTGGTCCAGAGTTACAGCATGTTTATATATATGTTATTAATCAGAGCATTAGAGATTGTTCAATTCTTAACATGGACTTTTTAGTAATCTAGAGACACAATTTATAATTTTATTATATTGTGCAATGGTTTTGATATATTGTGCCCATCTATGAAGGGTGTTCAAATCAAACTGGGACTTTTCATTGTGCAGAATAACAGAACACTGTTATGAGACTAAAAACTACCTTTATTTCACTATATCATCACCTGCTATACCTACATTAATGCTCTTATCCCAGCGTTTCACTAATACTTGGATACTATCACATGGCCCAAACATGTGGAAATGGCTTTTTACAAAGTCTGCTGAGATCTTTTTGTCAGATGTTAGTTTGGTATACTGATGTATAACTTCAAGCATTTCATAAGTGTCAAAGGCTTTTATTGACAATTACATTACGTTTATGCAAAGAGTCAATATTCAAGACCTCTTCAATGCTGTCAATCAACTTATGGGCCACATTCTTACTGATGGAGCACATTCTTGCGCAATCAATGCTTGGAGTTTGTCAGAATTTGTGGGTTTTTGTTTGTCCAGCCACCACTTGAGGATTGACCACAAGTTCTTAATGGGATTCAAATCCTGGGCGTTTCCTGGCCATGGACCCAAAATATCTATGTTCTGTTCCCCGAGCCACTTAGTTATCACTTTTGCCTTATAGCGAGGTGCTCCTCATGCCGGAAAAGACATTGTTCATCACCAAGCTGTTCTTCGATGATTGGAAGAAGTTGCTCTCGGAGGATGCTTTTGTACCATTCTGTATTCATGGCTGTGTTCTTAGACATATTGTGAGTAAGCCTAGTCTCTTGGCTGAGAAACAACCACCCACATGAATGTGTCTCAGGATGCTTTACTGTTGGCATGACACTGGACTGAAGGTTCATACATTTTAAAAAGAGGAGCAAAGAACCCACTTCTCCCCAGGAAAAACATCAGGGACATTATGTCTCATATCAGGATTGTACAAGACTATGTAGACAATGGTGTCGGAACTCTATCATCTGAGGTCTGAAACCCAGTGTGTGCATTGTTGGTAATAAATCCTCACTGAGAACATGTACTGTATCATAACTCTGAACACAGCACTAATAAAGTGGCAAATCAGGTTACGATAACACTGATTTAACAGTAGGGCCAACCAGAGCATTTTCAAATAAGCAAAGTTTTATTTTTTTTTGCCCAAATGCATATTCAATTAGAGTTTTTTGTTGTTTAAAAAAATATTGAGTATTTTTCTACGAAAAGTCTCATTGTTCCCCAGCCAAAAAGTTGTTTTAAAAATGAACAAGTATTCACACATGGAATTTATAAAAGCACTGGCATTTTTTTATTTGATTCTTTTTTTATATATATAAAACATTGAAAAGGAGAATAAAAACAAGTTCATAAGAAGCAAGTCTCGATCGGCTCCAGTGTGATCCTTTTAAATAGGAGAGAGATGATGTGGAAGTGAAACAGACTGTGAACATCTGTTAGCACAGATGAGTTCATGAATCAAGTCTCAAGCTAGAGTAAAAGGAAACATGATTTTGGTGCCAGATGTTTGAGAGTAAAAAAAAAAGGTAGACAGAGTGGAATTGAGGAAATATTAATCGGATAAAGATGATTGCTAACGTTTACATGAGATACTAATCCATCAAGCACACATACTGTAGCATCACTTATACATATGACGTCTTTTATTCGTTTCTTACATCATTTCTGTAAACAGTCAGAAGCTATAGAATCATCACTATCCATCAAAACAATCCAAAGTGCATAATCAGATACACTACAGTACATAAAAATAAGCAGTGTCATTTTTTTTCTCTCCACTCTTAAATCATTTTTAGTAGACATTCAAGTGGCACAGAGTGACAAAAAACATTCCAGCTAACTACAGCCTGATAAAATATATATATATATATATATTCATCTTATTTGGCAAATTGATCCCACTGAGCGGGTTGTAACTAATTCACTTGACATTTTAGGACGTTTTAAATTCATGTGACGTGATTGATCCGGCTTAACAAGGAGACTCCTGGGAGACACATTTTTGGGTAATCGTCCAATAATGGTGTGTGTAAGAAAGTGTGAAGGGAGTAAGGACCCAGGATCATATCGACCCCTATCTTACCAACATGGATAAGGTGTTTCTTTACACAGTCAGTCGCTCCAGGCTGCATACAGATAAGATTACTATGTGATATGCGTCTTACTCATTGTGTATTGTTTGAGCCAAGCAAGCTTGTTCTAGGAAGATCCAAGCATTCGTCTGTGTTGTAATTAACACTTACTTTTATATTATAAGTTTGCCTGTTCCACATTGTATTGCCATTTTTGCTTTGATCTCTACATTGGTGCAACAGAATTCAAATCCCAACGATCCATCTGTTGCTGTAACCGCAGTGAACATAATTGGCCGTGCTTCTAAGCTACTAAAAGTACTTTTAAGAATACTCCTTCTGCTGTCAATCACAACAACAGGAGTCAATCGTAAATTTATGTATAGTATGTGGATGTACTGTATGTAGAAGTGGGAAGTGTAATGTGTAATGCACTTTCTGTGATTAAGAATAAGATCTCATATAATAAGTCTCATATACTGTACCTTTGAGCAGATAGCGGTAAGGGCCTGACTAAAGGGCCCAACAGTAGCAGCTTGGCGGTGCTGGGGCTCGAACCCCCAACCTTCCAATCAGTAAGGTCGCCCTTGCACCTGATGGAGCAGGATGTGATGCAGCAGTGGTATGAAAAGATGTGGTTGATATGCCACAGAGAAAGCAATCCATCACCCTCCTTTTTTGTTTGCTGATGTATGATAGTGAGAGTGAGAACTGGAAGATGACCAAATGGGGAAAAAGAAAAGAAAAAAAAGAAAATTTTCAAATTTCAAACAGTGAATGCTTTGAATATTCATCCATTCAACCAGTGTAGGGTTGTGGAGAGCCTGGAGCCTATCCCCAGGGTACACCCTCTATGGGGTGCCAACCAACTGATTCAAACCCCAGGTGATCTCAGGATCCAAAATATGGAAACATAGTTAATTCTACATTTTAGCAAAATGATATTCAGGTCATTCGCATTTGTACAACTTTTTTTTTTTTTTCCAATTTTTATCTTTTTGATTTCTAAAGTGTTATCTCTCTGGAATCTCTTGGATGGTGGACGTCTTAATTCCCTTTCCAGACACACAGATCATCAATCACATCAAAGGGGGAAAAAAAGAAAGTGAGAGAAAGAGAGAGAGTGAGAGAGAGAGATAGAATGAAAGAAAGACATATATGCCAAGGGAAGATGACAATGATAAAGAGAGGCCAAGGTTATTGATCGCCCCTGCTGACAGGGATAAATGAAGAAGGATCTAGGGAGTAGAATGAGATTTTACAACTCCATACTGTCTGTCAGATAACCTGCTAGAGCAACTGTAATCATTCAACAGAGCTCTAGGTCTCAGGTTCGATAAGGGACGTTTCAGCACAGCACCAACACTGCAGCTAAAATTGAGGACGTTCAAGTCAAACATGGATTTTTGATTGTGCAAAATAACAGAACACGGTTATGAGAGTAAAAACCCCTTTTATTTCTCTATATAATCTCCTGCTACACTAATGAACTTATCCCAGTGTTTTACTAGTGCATGGATACATCAAGGTAGAACATTTTGTCATTTTTCTCTAAAACACTGGCCTCCCAGGAACTCCTCTCATGGCACAAAGATGTGGAAATGTCTTAGAGCGAGATCAGGACTGTATAGGGATGTGGCTTGCTGAGTCCCTGAAATGTGTAAGTGGTGTTGGTGAATGACTGTGTGGACAGCTCCCACAGACAGATGCGTCTTTTCTGCACATTGGTAAAAAGTTATATCAGATGCTTTACTCCCTGAATGTTCATGGGAACACCTGTAGTGAGCTCCGAGCCACCTCAGCTGGGATCAGCATACTGAGACGAATGGTTCTCTTTAAATCATTTGCAAAATGTCTTCTGTAAATGTCAATCAATATTTTGCTTTCATTCCCAAAAAAATTATCAGATGACCTGGTTTGACTTGAACACATACAAGTGTGATACAAGTGAAAAGGAATTACTCACTCACTCACTCTCATCTTCTCTACCACTTTATCCTGTATTCAGGGTCGCGGGGACCTGGAGCCTATCCCAGGAGGCTTAGAGCACGAGGGAGGTACACCCTGGACATGGTGCCAATCCATCGCAGGGCACACACACACACACACACTCACACACTCATTCACACACTACGGGCAATTTGGGAATGCTAATCAACCTAACCTACATGTCTTTGGACCATGGGAGGAAACCGTAGTACCCGGAGGAAACCCACCAAACACGGGGAGAACATGCAAACTCCATGCA
>JAQKPX010000002.1:5522971-5546813 GCA_030068255.1 Clarias angolensis | reverse complement strand
CCCCCCCCCCCCCCCCCCCCCCCCCCCCCCCCCCCCCCCCCCCCCCCCCCCCCCCCCCCCCCCCCCCCCCCGCAAGGATATATCGCAGTTCTTTGTGTGGCAGTCATGTATTACTACTGTATGACCGTGACTGTGAAATAATTTTTAATGTATACAGTATATGCTTGTATATGAGGTGGTAAAATGTTGCTGTTCCTCTATAATCCTACAGGGGGCACACTCTAAACTATTCACACACTGGCATGCAGCAGTGTCCTTTGCGGTAGGACAGAATTGTTATACGTTTGTTTACAATTGTAACAAAATCTAAAAAAAATTTAAAAAATAATAAAAAAATACACAATCAGGATAGTTATAAAATTGTGATACTAATAGAATTGCAATAAAAATTGAATCATCATATCGGCTAGTTCCTGGTGGTTCCCATCCCTAATAAATTCCAGACCATGAGTATATTACCTGTAATAAATTGTAAACTTTTGCGATTAAATGAATTCACAGGTCCAAATTTCGATTTTGCTTTTTATGCGATTATTTATGCAGCACTAAACAGCATAATAATAATAATAATAATAATAATAAATCTTAGACAAAGGGAAGCAGAATATTTAACATTAATCTAATCCAATCTAATCCATTTCTCTTGTTAATGATAACGCTTTCTGATTTGCTTAAAATGACACGCTTTGCTCTCATGTCCCATACCCCATATTATTTTCTCCCTCCTGAGGTATACAGTACGTTTCTGAGCTTCTACTCCACAAGCGTCATATTCTCACTGATTGGCTCTCTATGATTTTCACATGTTGCCCTTCCAAGATGTTTCATTTCACCCCGATGTTGATTACATCCAAGTGGTGTTGATTTTAACAGGCCTATTTTGTATGCTGGCCCACACTCGCTTAAAGCAACATGAGAGCTTCTCTGGACATCTTCAATCAAACATCACACTTATTAACATATTCATCAACTTCTACACCGGTCACGGTCCTCGAAAACTGTCCTTTAAGCATCGCGGATGATGATTCAAGTCACAAATATGCTTTCGACATGGAGGTGTTAATGAGGCGCACGGGTAACACCCACATGGAAAGAAGGGCATGTGGTGGTCTAGCACCGGGGCAGGAAATGACAAAAGACAAGATAGCAACAGCAGAGTGGATCAGTTTAGTTACTGAGGAAGGCTGAGCAATGTCGCAAATCACACACTGCAGTCGCTGCATATTCCAAACCCACAACTAAATGCACTGATGTGACCTTCTTAAACGTATCAGCTAGGACTAAGAGGTGTATCAACATGACAAATTTCTTCCGCTATGCCATGCCAGTGTTTGCATCCCTGTACTGCCAGTGTACTGTCCCACACTCTTCATACGCTCTCACTCACTCATCTTCTATACCGCTTTATCCTGTATTCAGGATCACGGGGGCCTGGAGCCTATCCCAGGAGGCTTAGGGCACGAGGCAGGGTACACCCAGGACAGGGAGCCAATCCATCGCAGGTCTCTCACACACACACACACACTCACACACACTACGGGCAATTTGGGAACGCCAGTTAGCCTAACCTGCATATCTTTGGACTGTGGGAGGAAACCGGAGTACCCGGAGGAAACCCACCAAGCACGGGGACAGTACAGTATCTATCAAAAGTTTGGACACACCTAATTCCACGGATTTCCTGATTTTAATTTCTTTCTACACTGTAAAACAATCCTGAAGGTGTCCAATATATGAAAAATGTCCCTTGAACAGGCTCTAATCTAAGGTGCTGTTTGTTAATTGGTGATTTCAGAGGCTGGCGACTCTAAATGAACTTCTCCTCTGCAGCAGAGGTCAGTTTTGGTCTTGCTTTCCTGAGAAGGTCTTCATGAGAGACAGTTTCATCATGGAGCTTGATGGGTTTTGCAAACGTACTTGGCAATACTGTTCTAGAATAGCTGATCTTCATGTTTTAAAATAACAACAGACTTGTGGTTGTTACATAAATGGTATTTCATAGTTTTGAAAAAAGAAAAATCCAGTATTGTTCTCGAACGTAGAAAATAAATCCCAACTTGGGCCGGTACTGTAGCTCAGCCTCAGCTCTCCTGCCGTATCTCCGCTCAGCCCCGTCCAGCCACTGCATGTCCCATTCGGCCCCAAGGTGTTGCTGTAGAAACGATATCTAACATTTTACAACGAGGGCTTAATATAAACCTGTAATCTAAATTACAGTCATAACTACTGTCAGAGCTGCAGTTCTAGATAATGAATTAGCACTTTACCTTCTGGTCTAACAGAATACAGTTTCCTATAATATAATCAGTACCACAAAGACCAATGATACCACGATAATGATTAACAAACATGGTATCAGCCTTAGCAAATGCATTACTCAGTTTGGACATTTATTACCCCGTATAACAGATCATCAGTCCTTGTGTTTGAGGAGCAGAGCTTGAGTTTTATAATTTAATACCTGGATGTGTTTATGACTTGATGAAGAAAATGTGCAGGTTAATCAGACTAAACAGCTACGGCAGAAGATTGCACCGTCAGTAATTCACCATGGGGAATAAAGTCATAAAGGAAAATTGTTAAAAGCATCTCCAGTGGACTCTGACACTTCATAAGCGCTGGAATAAATCTGAGAATGTTAGAGCCAAACTATAGTTTTCCACCATCAACAGGTGACCATCCTGTATCCATCACTCTCAAAAATGGTTTTGTAAAGAAGAAATAGTTTATCGAGCTCTGCAGTTTGGTGGCCTGCTAATCCCCACCCATCACCTAGTGGTAGGTGCTGTCAAGATCAGCCCTCTTCTTCATACATGAGCTCAAAGATGCAAACAATTAGCTAGCATCACTCTCCTAGACCAGAGCATGACCATGGTTCAGTTAGTCTGAAAGTATGGCTTCTGTGAGTCAAAGTGTCAGTTACAGCGAGGGAGGCAAGGCCTTTGTCAGTCTTAATAAGGGAGGTGTGGCCCTGTAAAAAAGGTGTGGCCTTCATGTCAGTCCCAGTGAAGGAGGCATGACCAGTTTATCAGCCCCAGTGAAGGAGGTGTGGCCAGTGTATCAGTTCCGGTGAAGGAGGCGTGGCCTGTGTATCAGTCCCACTGAAGGAGGCGTGGCCTGTGTATCAGTTCTAGTGAAGAAGGTGTGGCCTTCATATCAGGGCCAATTAAGGAGTCGTGGCCAGTGTATCAGTCCCACTGAAGGAGGCGTGGCCTGTGTATCTGTTGTAGTGAAGCAGGTGTGGCGGTTGTTTGCCAGTCCAGCTGAAAGAAGTGTAGCCTTTGTCGGTCCCAGTGAAGGAGGGATGGTCTTTTTCTGAGAGTCTTAGTGAAGGAGGTGTGGCTTCCCTCAGTCTTAATAAAGGAGGTGTGGGCTTCAGATCAATCTGAAGGTGTTGTGGCCTTTATGTCAGGGCCAATGAAGAAGGCTTGGCCAGTACATCAGTACCACTGAAGGAGGTGTGGCTTTTCTCAGTCCCAGTGCAGGAGGTGTAGCCTTCGTCAGTCTTAATAAAGAAGGCGTGGCCTTCTCATCAGCGCCCGTAAAAGAAGGTGTGGCCTTCATGTCAGGGTCAATTAAGGGGACATGGACTGTGCATCACTCCCAGTTGAGAAGGTACGACCTGTGTCAACTGCATTGAAGAGGGCGTGGCCTGTGTGTCAGTCCCATTGAAGGGGATGTGGCCTGTGTGTCAGTTACATTAAAGAGGGTGTGGCCATTTTATCAGGTCCAGTAAAGGCCTTTGTGTGTCAGTGCCATTTTTTATGGCTCTTAGCCCCAGATAGATGTGGCGTCATCAAGATTCAAACTCACAATCATGTTGTACCACTTGGGAATCCTAAGATGACAAATTTTCAACCTAAGGAGTTAAGTCATCATTTCTTGGACTATTCCACTAATTACAACTTGCAAAAAATGCAAGCATGGCATCGTCACACTTCCATTTCAAAATTAAATAAGTGCCTCTAAATTATACACTTTTCACGCTGTCAAATGCAATGCAATTAAATACATTTAAACGACAAATCCTAATGACTGGCTGTCATTCGTTTCTCCGATGTCCTTCAGTTTTTACTTTCCTAGCTAGCTGATGATTAGTCCATGTTTATATTAAACATTCCATTAAGCAATCTTGCATAATGGAGGAGGATTAGAAACAGTACTCGGGCACATCTCACACATACGAGCGGGCCAGTCAGCAGTGGCTTTAGCTAATTGGGCTTATGAGGTGCTGAGTTTTAAAACTGCATCAGTCACACACCAGGGCTTAATGTGACGGAGGAAAGCTTGGCAAACAAGATCAGCAAAACTAAATTTAGAGCCACAAAGCCCTGAGGTGAGCAAGACAACGAGAGAGGACATGTGAAGGATCCATCTGGAGTCTAAACAGGAGCATGCATTTCACTTTCCTAAAAACCACAAACGTCGCCTTGATAACAGCTTTTACTCAATCCAAATGGGTTTCGGGAAAAAGGAAAAAATGTGGCAACGCAAACGTGTTTGTGTAAACCAGTGACATTTGGAGAAGTTGCTTTGTTCGACACACACACACACACACTCAATGTGGAAAAATGCTTTGTTAAAAGGCATGTGGTAGTATTAAAATTTCATATCATGAAAATATTGTCTCAGCTTTCATTTCTGTTTATCATATAAAAATAGTCATCATTCAATCATCACCTTTTAGTGTCACAATAGATCCAGAGCAGCGGCTGCAAAGCGACCAACAATCCAATGCACGGCACACACACACACACACACACACACACACACACACGTTATAGTACTTATAGTCTCTATGTTTAAAATTTTCACAGGAAATAGAAATTATAATATTTGTGTACGTGTCTATTATGTGTCTCAGTTCCAGTGAAGGAGGCGTGGCTTTTATATGTCATTCCCAGTGAAAGGAGGCGTGGCTTTTATAGGTCATTCCCAGTGAAGGAGGCGTGGATTTTATATGTCATTCCCAGTGAAGGAGGCGTGGCTTTTATATGTCATTCCCAGTGAAGGAGGCGTGGTTTTTAGTGTGCCAATCCCAGTGAAGGAGGCGTGGCTTTTACGGGCTCGTGCCAGTGAAGGAGGCGTGGCTTTTAGTGTGCCAGTCCCAGTGAAGGAGGCGTGGCTTTCACATGCCAGTCCCAGTGAAGAAGGCGTGGCTTTCACATGCCAGTCCCAGTGAAGAAGGCGTGGCTTTCGCATGCCCGTCCCAGTCCAAAAAAGCGTGGCTTTCACATGCTCGTCCCAGTTCAGGAGGCGAGGCTTTCAAGTGCGTGTCCCAGTGAAGGAGGCGTGGCTTTTTTTGACTCAATCCAAGTGAAAGAGCCGTCAGTCCCAGTGAAATTCCTTCTGTTTTTTTTTTTTTATCTTTTGTACATGTAGTTGGTTGATTGATTATTGTCTCAGAAAAAGAAATCCACACCATAATTGAACTAGTTGAAAATTGAACATAATTGAAGATTTATTAAAATTGCTTTTTAAATAACACAGCGAGCTGTAATGCCTCCACAGAGAGACATTAGGTTTAACTGAAATAGGATCGATGCCGCTCTTATACACTTTTAATCAGTGTAAAAGTCTACACCAAGGCCTGTGCTGTAGATATCAGACACTGAAGCACTTACGTTATCATAAAACTATAAACAATGAAGATAAGACCCCGCTCATGGGGCATATCTCGGGCATATCTCGCTGTTAGCGCTGATTACTCTGATAATAACCACGGTCTCCTGTTGCCGTGAATGTCTGTCGCACAGTAACGGAACGACGATTGGTATGATTATGTTATGGTTGCAAATTATTCTTCTTAAAGGGAAGCAAGCCGAGACACGTCCCTCAACGTTCGTCGCTCAGACAAGCCTTAACCTGGAAATGTGGGTCAGACGTCAAACGCAGCAGCAGCAGCAGCAGCAGCAGCATCCCAAACATTCAGAACGTCGCTCCATGATGTGCTGCTGGAGGAAAATCAACAACGGGGCACTAGTGCAAAGTTGGTTATATTACAAAAACAGCGTGAGCTCTGAATGTTTTATTCCTCTTGTGTGTTTTAGAACAGAGCAACATGCCAAAAACGACATTTTCTATTTATTAAAGAACAACAGATACTGTAGCACTTGTGGAATGTCCATAAAACAAGTTCATGTTATCACCTAAACTATAACTATTTTTTTTTTTTATCTTTTGAGCCATCACTTCACCGTTATAGTGGAGCAACAATTACAGTAAGACATGCCAAAAGAAAGGCGGGGAAATAAATAAATAAAATACAATAAAAAAAAGACCTAAAAAACACACAAATCCGAGTCCAAACTATGAGGTTACAGTACATCTGTACAGTATGAAAGAATGTCAGCCGGGACCTGATTGCTGATTGAGTTGCATTTGTGTTGCCCAAGACTGTGACACAACCAAACCTTTGTCTACACAAACACACTCAAGTGTAGCTCTATATGTTCATAAAGAGCCAGAGGAAACATGAGCTCACGAGCGTGGCGTTCTGAATGGCTGCTTGCCATCGTCAGTGATGGAGTGGAATCCAATACCAGGCTCATGTGTCTGCGCTAAGACTGCCAACATCCCAAATCTACAGCACATTGTGGGACGCCAGCAGCGGGAGGCCAGAACGGGGTTTTTTTGAAAAATCTCCCACCATTATATGCATCTTATGCTTGGCTACCAAAATAACCCAAATTGCTGGAGCGGATCTGAATGCAGGTCCAGGTTTCAGTTGCCATGCAGATAAGTATGTAGAGCTGTGAAGCGTAGGCAGGCTCTTAATTGGATTTTTGCGCTTGGTTATTTTTGATTCAAATGCCTGTCTGTGGTAGCTATAATTCCTACAGGTTTTGAAGCATTAAAACTCCTAAATATATAAATATAATTCTTGCTCATTGTTTAAATGTCATGTCTCGTACAAAGTGATAATCTTTTTTTTTTTTCCCGTGCCATGGTTCCGTTCCAATCTCCAGTCCAGTAGGTGGCGGTATTGCACAAAACTTATAAAGTACATTTTTAAATATTCCCTAAATTTTGGGCCATTTAACGTTTGGAATTTTTCTAAATGATGCACCAATTGTTTATAAATTTTTTGTTTGGTTACAGCTCTTGCGTATTTCATACATAAGACGTTCTTGTTCTTGAAGTTGTTACAGTCAACTACACGTGCTATGGTAAACTAGAATTCAATGTGTGTACACATTTGATCTGCAACAAAAACGCATCGGCAACTTATCTGATGAATAACGATGGCAGTTAACAAGGTGCTAATTTATCGTCGAACAGCCGATAAATCATGTGCATCCATTTTCTTTATCTCAATAATTGATTTGGAATCGAAAACTGACCCATCGATTCATTAAAACTATAAGAATCAACATAAGTTTGATTAAACTGTCTATACAGCTGCACAGATAAAGAATGTTCAAAAGAAGACACATTCGTTCGTGATTTCACAAAACATTTGTGAAATTAATTGGACTAATTATCATGCAAAGGTGAAAGAGTACGTTTCCAGAAATATGCAAAGTAGTCCAACACAAACTTCTTATGTGTGGTGATTCATGTATCCTCACACTGACTCCAAAATCAAATTTTTAAAAACTATTTTTGCATTTATAATACTGATGAACCACTCGATTAGCCAGTGAGCAGAATTGTCTGGTTTTCAGTTTCATTGACCGTGAACCGGTGATCGGCTGATCAGCCTCAGATAGAAATGATTCTGTACTGAGTGCAGAAGCTTCCAAGTGGTGCAACAGAAATGCATTTCTATGGCATTACATTATCAAATACCGCACGCATCTAAAAAGCCTCTGATCTGCTTTTTCTCCAAATTCAAACCTGGGAGCGAATTAGTCTCAAACCCACTTATTACACCCGACTCAAAACACCACGAGCACAAATCAGTCAGAAATCTTGTGTGCGCCAGAAGCCCCGCCTGCTTGTGTTAGAAGACGCATTTTAAGACCTTGGAGGCAATGAGGCGGTAAGGCGTCGCCGTTTCTTTATAATCCTACAGGTGTTGCAGTCTGAACTATTTAAAAAATGTCATCCGGTGTGAATTATTTGCTAAGATCGTTTAGAAATAAGAATAATGAAACTGTATCTTTTGGTTTCATTTAATTTGAAAGGTAAACATTAAACTCTTGTATTTGACGTTTTTAAGTGAGAAAACTAATTTTATAAAGGATATAAGGCTACATTTAATAACTCATTAAATTTTTTAAAGGTTTTTAAAAAAATTATTTAAATTTCTATCAAATAGGCACCTAGCTATCAAAATAATATTGTAATGGGAGGTGGCTGGTGATTCCCAATCCTACTAGCAAACATCACATAAATAATACATACAGATGCTAATCATACGCAAATCATAAATGCTGTTGTGTGCGATCTGACTTTTTGTCAAAAACAACAACATTACATTCTAAATTAGAAATTACTTAGTAGTCACCTAACTAGCTAATTAGGTCACCATGAAGTTAGTCAACAACAACTAGCTAGCAACTAGTTAGATTCCCAGCAAACAAAACACTGGACTAAGCAACACGTTGGATGTTTTTAATAATAATATTTATATAATTTGTCCTCCATGTCTCCTCCTTATACTAATCAACTGTCCAGATATTAGCCTGATCTTCTATATGGACAACCTATACAGGCCTAATAAGGCTGCTGTAGGGAACAAAGACCAGTAGCTGTGGCTGGTATAACGCGGCCTACATACTGTACCAACGTCTCCGTAAACAAAGTCTCAGAGAACAAGACATCTTAATCAGGTTCTTAATCAGCTCATGCTCTCAGCCGCAGTCGTCCCACTCAAATAGCTCCAGGCACAGGAAGGATTACTGCAATAAGAAGCAGCCACGTGGATCCGAGGCCAGTTCGACTTAAAATATCAGTGTTTTGGATTTTCCGTCAGAAAGCTGGCTTTAGTTTAGGATAAAGGTCAGTACTACGAGGGCTCTTAGTTTCCAGGAAGCATCAAGGAGCCCACCGGGATGGATCCCCGCCCCCCCACCCTGCCTTTTTTTTCCCACCACAAAGAATGTCTCTGGCACATCCGTTGGATTTCAGAAAGATGAATTCAGGGTGATTTACATTTCACTGGCCCTGACATTTCAGGAACGACAGTGAAAGAATGCAAGAGTTCTGGGGTCTTTGTTCAGCAGGCAGCTGCAGCATGAGGCACGGGTGTACGAGAAGCAGAAAACGGAATGTTGTGTACAAATTCGCCAGCGAGGGACGAGGCTATATTTAGCATGCGTTACTATATTTAATCAATTTCGTTGTGCAACGACAGTAAATAAAGGTTCCTGTGTTTCTTTCAAATATGCACTACTTCTTATTTAATTAATTAATTGATTAATAGCGACATATTGAAAAGCTTTCATTCTGTAATTTCTTTGTACCTGAAATATTTCATATATCATAGATCAATATAAAAAAAAATTGAAGGCTTCTCTTTTTTCTTTTTTTAGGTAAGTCACCATGATCCCAACCAGTCAAGTGTGAAAGATGAATAAATGAATCAATGCATCAAAGCAGTCACTGATGAGCGAAAGTGTGTTTTTGGTTTGACCCTTGAGCTTAGAGTGCCATATCGAACAGCTCACACTCGCATGAAAGTAAAAGTTGTAAATTAATTTAAACATTAATATCTGCATCTATGTATTTATTATAATTAAGGACATTTGTGGCTCAGTGGTAGGTTCCCCATCTGCCATGCAGAAGGCCTGGGTTCGATTTCCACCCAATGTCCAAACTCCAGCCACTGGACGCAGAGCCGGTTCCCAGCCTGGATAAAACGGGAGGGCTGCGTCAGGAAGGGCATCCGGCGTAAAACCTGTGCCAAGTTGTTGTACGTGACTCCTTGGCAGGAGCAGCCGACTGACAAACAGCTAAAGATACAGTACACTCCTACTTCAGTGCAATGACCAGATTTTAACCTTAGCACAGTACAGTATGTGCAAGAGAATTCTCCATTGTTTTTTTTGCACCAAGGCGCTAAAACTTTCTCGCGTCTAATATTCAAATATCATTGTTACTCTGTCTCAGCCTGTTTAGGCTGGCTTATTCACATCCCTAGTCTATGTTGTATTGACAGCTAGTAGTCTGTAGTTTTTTTTTTTCTCACTTTAGTGGAAGACTTGAAATTACAGGAACTGAGGTAAGAAAACTTGAACACGTTATCAAAACCTGGAAGGATGGTGCTAAACCGTCAACTTTGTGGAAGAAACGTGGTCGAAGAAAAAAACACTCATGAATGGACCTCACAGGACTTGGGACGAAACATCTGGGTCCCCACACAAAAACCACTTTAATTTGTTAGGGATCACAAAGACTGGACTTTGGAGCGACGGAAAAAGGGTCATGTGGTCTGATGAGTCCACATTGACCCTATTCAAGAGCGGGGAAGTAAAAAAAAAAAAAAAAAGTACGCATCATGCACTGTACAAGCCTCTGGAGGCAGTGTTATGATCTGGGGTTGCTTCAGTTGCTCAGGTCTAGGCTCAGCAACGTTATGTGGCAAAATGAAGTCGACATGAATGTACTGAATGACCAGGTTATCACATCTATTGAGTTTCTCTTCCCTGATGGCACGGGAAATACTCCAGGTTTTTGGAGGACGAGGAATCGTTTTCATTAATAAACTGGACACCATATTGTTTTCTATATGCAAAAACTAAGTAATAGTAGTAGATGTTTAGAACACCCAGGATATTGTGAATAATGCATTTAAATCTAATCTACCACTCAACTGTTAAATAGCCAGAAACACAACGTAACTGATCATCACTAAGCGTTTTACCCTTGCAGGGTCATTCTGGATCCAGAGAATATCTGAGTAACCCTGAGAGCAAACCAGGAATACAACCTGGATAAGATGCCATAAATATTACAACCTGCAAACATGTTATGGGCTGACGACTTGGCAGTTCGTTTGCTAAGTGGCCGTTTGCCAAATGGCATGGTGTCAGTTTCTCTTAGCTGTCTGAGTTACGCTAATACACGCGCATGATGAAAACAATCAATGCACATTAAACAAGATGCAAGTCAACTGCACTCCAGGATAAGTTGCACTTTGGTGCATTTCTGTGAATTAGTATGGTCTGTTGTCTTCGCTTAGAACGCGCTAATTCATATTCTGTAATGACAAAGCCCCGTCATGTTACGCCCTTACACAAGCATGCGGAAAAAAGCCGTTTTACCGCAGAACTTAAGCAGAACCTCTCAAGCTCAAGCAGAGCCTCTCAGGCAACAAAACAAATAAATAGACCTGACGCACCAAAGTATGGAAAGGAAAAGTACATTAGAGATTACGAACACTGATAAATATGCATGATTCATGTTCTATGATTCCCCACCCTTTTCTGAAAGTGATAACTAAGATTCGAACTGTCCTCTGGTAATTTTAAATATCAAGATCATCTAATTGTCTCGTCTCATCAAATTCTGGCGCCAACACACAAGCGGTTGTTTACAGAAAGAGAGAGAGAAAAAAAAAAAACACTCAACAGCAGAACAGTTATTAGCCGACCGCAGTCAAATCAGCTTCCTTTCCCGCCCTGCTCTGGCCGCTAGAATAACAATTCTTTGAATAAATTTCAATAGTCAAAGTAACCTAACCAGGTACGCTCTTCTAAACAGGGTGGATTTTATTTAGTTTGGACAAAAAGAGACAAGAGATTGTGTGTTAAAGTACGGAGGAAATTAGCGACTCGTTCACAAGGACATGTAGTCTTAATAATTAAATGTGCATGAAAGGAGCATGTTTCTCATGGTTGCAAAACACACACTACACTAGGAGAAGCAGAAGCGTGTCCAATTTTATTGCTGCGATAACCCAGTTTTCGAAATGAGCCCTGCGAAAAAAAATCCAAACATAGAGTGAGTGTTAATTAATGATTGCGGAGGACGCGTGTAGTGATTGTGACCGTGACTCTGTAAAGCTCTCGGAGACGAGACCCATGTTTATGATGTACGCATGGTCCTCACATGAGATATTCCTCATTCTAATTTAATATTTGACCTTTATGATAAGCACTAGATATGGAGTGTGCTTGATCTTTAGCAGACATGACCACAAAAAGGCTTTAGGTGTGTGCTAGGAAATCAATATTTTGGCCTACAATCCTCAAGATGGGTCATTTCGCTGAACTTTTTAAACACCAGTTTTCCCAGCAGCAATAATTCTTACAGGTTTACAGGAATTATAGGTATTAAAACCATTAAAATGCACTATATGCTGCATAATTTGAATTTGGCCTGTTAATTCTTGAATTCAGATGTTTCAATCGGGCCCCTTATCCTTAGTAAAGGGCAATCTTAATGCTTCAGTAAACCAAGACATCTTGAACAGTGGATCCAAATTGTCAAAACAGTTTGGAGAAGGCCCTTTTCTATTCCAACATGACTGTGCCCCAGTGCACAAAGCAAGGACTATACAGACATGATTTGATGAGTTCAGTGTAAAAGAACTTGAGTGGCCCTAACACAGAGCCCTGACCTCAACCCCATCAAGCAACTTTGGGATGAACTGAAACAAAGATTACGAGCCAGGCCTTCTCGTCCAACATCAGTGCCTCACTCACTCATTTTCTACATCGCTTTATCCTGTATTTAGGGTCGCGGGGGACGGGAGCCTATTCCAGAAGGCTTAGGGCACAAGGCGGGGTACAACCTGGACAGGGTGCCAATCCATCGCAGGGCACACACAAACACTACATCAGTGCCTGACCTCATAAATGCTTTACAGAATGAATGAGCACAAATTCCCATAGAAAATCTTGTGGAGAGCCTTCCAAGAAGAGTGGAAGCTGTTATAGCTGTAAAAGGGTATTGAAGTATATGTATTTGGATACAATGTCACTGCAGATTTGGCCAAAGACTTCTGTCCATATAGTGTATTAAATAAACATTAAAATGCTGCATAAAGTTAATGTCATTTCTCGTGCAAAGTCATAATCTTTTTCTTTTCTGCTCCACATTGGTAATGCACCAACCGGCACCATAAACTCCACAAGTCAAGAAGCAAGGAGTAAACATGTTAAAATGTCCAGCTTTACATGAGAAATCATCATGTGTGCAGCCAGGTATCCCAAAAAAAAAAAAAAAAAAAAAAACGGTTTTGGTCTTCATAGCTACAATTCCTATTCATGACGATTGTATGGGGTAAACTGTTATAAAACTCATCAGTTAATATGACATTAAACCATTAAATTATGCATAATTAGGGCCATGGCCGATTTGAGTGTCAGCTGCATTACAATTGTTGAACCGCTGAACGTCTGCTGTCATCACTTTTGCAAACCAGCAAAATGGGCACATTGTAGTTTACAAGAAACAGTGGTAAGTTAAAAAAAATAATAAATTATTATTTTTTTTTAAAGTAGGGTATGAATGATGGAGTTCAATCAAAAGGTAAGTAATGTTAGCATATAAATTAGCCAACTACAACGTTAGCCACCTCAGCATTTTAGCTAGCTAAAAGGGCCTGTGGTAACTGAGGTAAATATATTTTTTGTTTTTTTTTAAAAAAAAGCTGTGAAATATTTTAAAGAAATTCATATGAAATAATGACTCTAGGTTGTAATTATGTCGTCCCACTTTAGAAAGATATTTTCTACATAGTCATAAGAAAAATATCAGATTCTTGAATATCCGATTTAATACGTTACTGATATGAAATCTTTTTTTTTTTTTTTTTTTTTTTCCAAAGGGCAATTAATAGTATTTTTTTTATCCAAATAAATAATAAATATTTCATAAAAAGCGCAAAATTGTTCTGTCTGTAAGTAAGTGAATGACGCTCCGAGGTCACTGCAGGCGTTCCTGTGAACATTCAGCAAGCGGAACGCCTGATCCCTAAAAATCGCCAATTTGCGGAATAGACGCATTGGAACTGTATACACAATCATTCACAAACACCGCTTTTACTAAGAGTTATTGCCACATCCGCTCGTACAGTCCTGACCTCGCTCCAAGCCAAGTTTGGGCCATTAAAGGAGTTCCTGGGAGGTCAGCGTTTCAGACGTGAAGCAGTCTGATCATGGGTTTGGGTCAAGTACTTGTGAAACTCTGGGATAAGTGCAATAGTGTAGCAAGAGATTATATACAGAAATAAAGTCAGTGTTTACTCTTAAATATTTTTTGTTATTCTGCGCAATCAAAAGTCCCGGTTTGACTTGAACACCCCTAGCATCATTTGCCCAGGAAAGCCGTTTTAAAATATCCTCATACAGAGTTAGGGTTTAGTGTTAGTATTATATTACCTACCAATGGTTTAATGCAACGTATAAAGAATTGAACAGAAATAAGCAGGGCTGAGAGAAAAAGAAAAAAAGCAACATATAGAAAATGTTAACGTGTTAAAATGCTTGGAATGTTAACATTTTAATAACCTTCCGAATAAAACCTTAAAAAGCTGATGGAGTGAGTTTTACTGTTGACTGTAGTTATGCTTAACAGAGCGTGAACCTCAAATTGCTCTACTGCAACAGTTACAAAAATCCAGTAACATAATGCATTCCATACATACTCCTGAATAATGACAGCGCCGTAACTCTTAAACAAATTCAAACTATTTCCGTAACGTGTTTCAGATGTTCCTCACGAGCGTTCCAAGCGACCGCAAATATTCGCACACAGGCATGTTTTTTAAACCTCATGAAAATAAGAAGTCAAAATAAGCAGCACAAGGGTCCCGGTGAAGGGTCAGAATGCTGTACGTGTCTATAAAAGAAAAGAATTAGCAAAGAAAAGCATGATTTCTGATATGAAAAGCAAGAGCTTTAGTTCTCTTTAAAGGTCAGATTACTTCATTGTGTGTGAGATGAGTCAGTGCGTGTCAGTGTGTAAAGTGTAAAACCACTTCATTCAGGGCACTGGCTGCACATTCAACATTCGACACTCGACACAAAAACAGCATGTGACTCCACTTACATGCGGACTTGGAGGCCGAGGGCTACGGACAAGCGCTCGCGCTTGCGAGCGATAATGAAACTCACTAGCTTACTGGAAACGCTACGACTATCAAGGAATCTCCAGAACCGGCATGTTAAGATAAATATATAAACGATCGAATGAGTGCCTGCGGAGTAGGTTTTCACAAACAATACCGAAGCAGTTTAGTTTGTCTGATGACAGAAAAATTTAGGCCAATTACCATAGCAGGGTGACTGGAAATGATCCGTCAGCTGATTAAAGAAAAGAAAAGAAAAGAAAAGAAAAGAAAAGAAAAGAAAAGAAAAACCCTAATGATCAACATCGAAGGAAATAGGATCAGAAAGCAAATTTCAACAATAAAAACCCATTACAATAAAAACCTGCGCATTTCCCTGCCATTTAGGACTTTCCTGTGCATTTCCCTTTCCTTCAAAGATGCCATGCATTCAGAAGAACAAACCCATCACCCTTGCATCACTACAATCCAGAACTTCTAACCTCACATGCCAGGGACATGCCACAACGCCAGCTGATATATTTTGAACGCAAATGCGATGCCAGCATTTCTATGACCTCCAGGTCAAACAAGACATTCAGTCTCTGTTTTCTCTTTCTGGACAGGATCCAACACATCTGCCTTCCTCCAAAGCTCCTTAAAGCTTTCAAAGACATCCCAGAAAGCTTTCCATAGCCTCCTGCCATTTCCCAGAACAGCCTGTTTCCCCTGCAAGATTAGCGCATGCAAAATACTTGAATCCCCACCAATCATCACCGACGTGTGTTGCAGAGATGCCAGCTAAATAAAACACTCTGCACTGCAGTAAGGAGGCTGTCAGCTCCATCAGTCTGGAGCTCCAGTAGTCCTTTCACATTAGACCTAACACATTAGCAAGGTTCCAACTACATGATTACATCATGCATCTGGAGAGCACCTTTCAAATACATGCAACGAATTAGGGCTCGCCATGGCATTCAAAGCCTTCCGACAATCCGAGTCGAGGCGCAGGCTGAAATGGCGAGACTGCTGAATTCTGGCCAAGCCTGAGCGCAGCAGAATCACTCCATCAGTCAGGGAGAGCGGACGCAGGATATCGCGTAATCGCTGGAAATAGCAGCCATGCTGAAATCTCAGCACATTCATTAACGAATACCACGCTGACCTAAAGTAGTGTTCAGTGCTCGTTAAAAGCCAGGCAGATAAAATTCTATATACAAAGATGCGACGTCCTATAGTGCATTAAATCAGGCCTCACTGAGCAAAGGACCCAACAAGATTACATATAAAACAGGAAGTGGCAGGATCACGTATCATAATAAGACCAAAAGATCCATATGACAAATAAAAAAATTTTAAAAGTCCAGGCACCTTGACTAAGCACATTTTATGTCTAGACTATAAGTTACCATAATTCAGATCCCACCACTTGCTGCAATAAAGGCATAATTAATTATTATTAATTTGTACATATTCATTAATTAGAGTAGACAATCTTTTCACAATCGTATACACACACCAGTTCACCAATGACTTGGTGGCTTCTTGTTAATGTGCTACAAAAATATCACTATTCACATGCTGGCATATAAAAATAACACTGAATTTGTTATAAAATCATGATACTTATAGAATCACAATATTAATCAAATCTGCACTTAGTGATAAGACTTGGTATCAAAACGTTTTAAGACTGCTTTTGTAACACTCCAACAGATGGCAGCAAAAGGCAGCACACTGAGTCCCAGGATCTTCATAAGTCAGTGTGCCAAAAGACACTGCCTGTGTACATCAGGAGCTGTGCAATTGGTGTTATTCTGACCACATGCATTACCACGTCTGCCATTTCATGGACAGCAAGTTAGAACAAAGAGTGAATGCGAAATTCTTCATGAAACTCTGCAAATCTGCCACAGAGTTGTTTGACATGATTCGGCAATTTTTTGCGGCGATGCTACAACGAGCTGTTCAAGATGTTTTGAGTGGCTTGCACGCTTCAAGAACAGAACATCATCGCTGGAAGACGAAGAGAGATCAGGGAGACCTTCAATGAGCTCAACCTCTGAAAATATCAAAATAATTCTGCAATCTGTGCAAGATGAGGGTCGGAGAACAATCCACAACTTTGCTGCTGTTGTCGGTGTGGTATACGGAACAGTCCAGGCAATCCTCACATGTGAATTGAACATGTGCCGTGTAGCTCCCAAGTTCTTCCCCAGGCTGCTGACCCAGGAGCAGTAGGAACATCACAAGAACTCAATCAGCATGCCACGGATGTCGAGGATCATTACAGCCGACGAAACTTGGGTGTACGGGTACGATCCTGATAGGTTCAACAGTCATCACAGTGGAAAAGCCCATCATCTTCACGAACAAAATTAGTGAGGCAGACCTGCAGCTCGACCAAGTGCATGCTCATAGGCTTTTTCGACATTTGCAGTATTGTGCATCGAAAATTCCTCAGGGGCCGGACCATCAATAGCAAATTCTACTGGTTTTAAGGTGTCTGACGTTAATCTCGAAACTTTGATACCTCCTCATACTATCGTATTGGAATGGGAATCACCAGTGATCACGCAATACGATATTATTACAAGACCTACAGTAGGTGCCGATTCAATTTATATTGAGATCACGATTTCATAAATATCCCAATTCAATATTACATTTTTTTTATTGCAATTCTAAACATACAGTACTACTATCTAGTATCTACTACTATACTATCACATAGGATGCTGTGCTGTCTGTCAATGTGTGAATAGTTTAGAGTGTGCCAAATATCAAATTTCATATGAATCGTAATAATAGTCCAAGATCATCATATAATGCAATAATATTTAGATTTTTTATTATAAAGAGACGGACAGTAGAGCTGTCAATCATAGGTAGAGCACTGATTCGATTCAATTCGAATTTGGGGCAATGTGATTTACATTTCAGTTTGATTCAGTAGCATCTCTCTTACAGGTCACCAAATATTAAACACTGCTTAAAGTTTTTCCTGGGGTTTTTCCTGCCAATGTTCTGCGCCACTCCAGTCCTTTAGGTGGTAGTAACCCACCAACTGCTGATAAACTCCCAAAGAAGAAGAAACAATACTCTCGCAGGACATGTGTATTAGCACAAGACGCAAGCAAATTGTATTTGCTGCAAAAGCTGTTGCATATTTCTAAGGATTTCATCAATTTTAGACAATTTAACATGTGGAAGTTAAACTAAAAATTTTATTTAAGTTTGAATAGATTCTAAATCAAGAACTGTCCTACAAAACCAACAAAAGATCACCTAAATCGCATAGCTCTAAGGGAACAAAGAAGATTGGTACTGAATGAGTTGGCAAGTCAATGTTTTCCCCCCTGTCCAATTGTCTTCAACTTGGTCCTTTTGAGAGAATGGACATTTTTTTTATACAATTATTCTTACTAGAAGATCATTCCGGGGTCGACAAGATTCCATAACAAAAACTTCCTCCATTTCAAATGAAAACCTTTTATATCTTCTAACCAGTTGCTACTGGGACATTTGGCTAAAACAAGCTTCTAGTGTCAGAAGAGACCAAAACGTAAAAGGAGAATGATTATAGAGCAAAGCACCAACTACTATATGTTTGGTTCATCCAAAGACCCAGGGAAGCCTGTTCAAGATACTGGACATCAGATATCATGGTTGCCTCTTCCAACATATTACAAATGCTTGTGATTCACCATTGCACCATGACCACCATTCAAAACAAGACCAATATACTTTAAATGACCACCAAATTAAGTTCATCAGGTCATCCCAGGTCTTTGACCTAAACCCTGTGAAAACCTCTGAATGTTGTATTTCTGGAAAGATTCCAAGACCTTGAGGGAACTGGATAGGATCTGTATTTAAGGTGTGCTCTTGCTTCTCATCAAGCATTGCAGGAGGAGATTCAGTGCAGTTAGATTAATAATGCCAAAAATAGTGATGTGGCTTTGCAAACTTATTTGGTTGCTGATAAGATCTACTCAATAAGATTTTACAGCTTGACTTTGACATGCACAAAGTGTGCAATAAAACGCCAATCATAATCTCTTTGTACCACCAGTATTGATATTTAACTAGACAGAGATGTATGAAGTTTAAATATAAATGTTAACATGCAATAAATATGCCTTTCAGACCAACCTGAGGGGACACAGCTCCTGACAAAGCAGCTCATATACCATCTCCCTCCCCCATCCCCACAACTGTCTCTTAACTGGTATTGATCAAGCCTGGCTATTGTTGTCTATGTCATTGAGACACCTACCCATGATGGTCAATGTAACTAGACATCCTTAAAAAATAAGCAACTTTATTATTATTATTATTATTATTATTAAAAATAATAAATACATTAATTAATACAGCTTGTGTGCATGGTTTGGATGGTGAAAGGAGGCTGTTTGGGGAGGGGGGGGATGTCACACATTCATCTCATGCAGTGTAAAAACCACTCTGCATAATGGTGTAGGAGAAACAATCCTTCAGGCAGCCTATTTAATAAGATTGCCACTCAGACAATCACCATTCCAATGATGCCATTTCACATTTTAATGCATCAATAAAAAATGATATTTCTGGTTCTCGTTCTGAACTGGTTGCAGCGTAACAGCTCAAGATTGCAAGGGAACAGTGAGGCAGTTTTGAAAGGCCTTAGGATACCAGCTGCTACAGAACATCAGATGCTGCAGCAATAATCTGTATGGCTGGATAGGAGAATGCGAAGTGTACAGAACACGTATCAGGATAAAATGAAAGGAAAAAAATGATACCATTATGTGTATACAGTATGTGCAGGTGTGTCTGAAATCTGTATGTAGCTTGTCCTTTTGTGATGCTCCTGCATTGCAAAATTTACTATGATTTATAGAGTGAGCATCTATCTATCAATCTATCTATCAATAGATACACACAACTCAGCTCAGTATGTATGTGTGTGTGCGTGTGTATATATGCACACACACACACGAGAGAGAGAAAGCAAGGAGAGAGAGTAATATATCTGTATCTCTTTTCATCTATATACTGTATAGGGAATCGTATGTAATATGTATGCACACACACAACCTCTTTATACTATCTACACACCATACATACTACTGGACGTGTTTGTGTGTTTACATAAATAAATAGAGAAAGAATATATATTATTAGATATATAGAAAGATGGACGAGTTTGTGTGTTTACATAAATAAATAAAGAGAGAAAGAATAGATATTATTAATATATAGAATGAATTATATATTTATAATATTATATATAATCAATATTAATAATATATCAATAATAATAAAAATAATAATATCACACAAAATGAACTATGATTTATAGAGTGAGCATCTATGTATCAATACAAACAATACAAACACACAACTCAGCTCAGTATGTATGTGTGTGCGTGTAAATAGATAAATACGAGAGAGAGAGAGAGAGTAATACATCTGTATCTCTTTTCATCTATATACTGTATAGGGAATCGTATGTAACATGTATGTACACACACAACCTCTTTATACTGTGTACACACCATACATACTGTACTACTGGACGTGTTTGTGTGTTTCCATAAAAAGAAAGAAAGAATAATATATTTATCTCATTACATCTATATATACACAGATTTACAGAGCAGTGCGAGTGTGTGTATATTATAAACACACACACACAGGTATGTCTATCTATCTATCTATATACATACACACACACACATATATATATATATGAGACAGAGAATAATATATTCATCTCTTCTGATCTATATATATAAATTTATATAAAATAGTTTGGTATATGTGTGTGTGTGTATTGTCTATATATCCATCTATACATGAACACATGGTTAGTACTTGGAATAAGAGACATCTGTCTATCCACCTATATAGATATATTATAAAGTATAGTATGTATGTGTGTATCTATCTTCCCATGCACACACACACACACACACACATATATGATATGATCAGTCCTCCTGACCTGTTGCGTCCTCTCGGCCGGGTTCAGCATCACCGCCTGCCGGAAGCTGTTGTCCACGTAGGACGCCATTGTCTCGGGTGGAAAAGCGGCGAAGGCGCGCGCGCGTACTCTCTCCGTAAGTCCGGCGCGGTGTGTGTGTGTGTGTGTGTGTCTCAGTCCAGCCCCGTGTGGAGGCGCCTCTTCCCCGGGACACGGCCTGCTGCGCCCCCGGGGCCTCGATCTCTCTCTGTCTCTGTGTCTCGCTCTGTCTCTCTCCCTGTGTGTCTCTCTCTCCGGCCCGATCCGATCCAAACAAGAAAACCGAACCGAACCGACACGCCTCTACTCAGCTGACTTGACTGCGTGAAAAATGTCCCGGTGCGCTTATTTTCTTTTGCAGTACAAAGCATGCATGAAATGCATTTCCTCCCTACACACACACACACACACACACACAGTGCTCAGGATCTCCGGCTTGCACGACGCGTTTAAAGAAAAAAAACAACAAAAAAAAAAAACACACAAATCCACCCGTCGGTCAAGTTTCCGTCCGATTCCACGAAAGCGTCAAACAGCGCGCGCGCGCGGCTGTGCGTGGTGTGGCTGCGCGCGCTTAATTCAGCTTGTTAAAAAGTGACAGACTGGTGTGTGTGTGTGTGTTTCCCCCCACCACCACCATGGTGACCGGCCGCGTACCGAGAGCGCGCATGATCCACCGGCTCGGGAGCGCGCACAATGGGCGAGACCCGAGGTGCACAATAACGGGAGCGGAACAATGCGGAGCGACGCGCTGAGCTCTGCCTCCACCTACCGGGCACTGCGCGCAACTACAGTTGGGTCTCGGGTCCTACAGTATAACACACAAGATCTCCAGGTCGTGGACGCCTCATCATCCACCACACACACCTACTGTATATGATTCTTTCCCGAACTTCAAACACATAACAGGCAAACGTTTTGAGAATGATAATTCAAATATAATTTTTTATATTTAAAAGTCCACTACTTCTGTGTTTTTTTATCCTGTTGTCAAATGTTACTTTGGTATACTGAAGCATGGCATAAGTGTCAAAGGCTTTTATTGACATTCAATATTTGCAGTATTGACTCTTCTTTTTCAAGATCTCTGCAATTCACCCTGGCAGGCGGTTTTGCTTCTTATTGAGGTTTTTTTTTTTTTTTTACAATTTTTCCTAAGAACACAACCATGAATAAAGAATGGTACAAAATCATCCTACGAGATCAACTGACAAAAACGCTAAAAACACTTTGTAAAAAAAAAAATAATATTTGTTTTATTCTCAAAAACTTTGGGCACGGGTGTATAGCTTTGCACTTTTCCCTTCACTGGAACTAAGAGGCCCAAACCTGTTCCAGCATGGCGGTGCCCCTATGAACAAACCGATCTCCAGGAAGACATACTGTGTCAAGGTTGGAACGGAAAATCCGGAGTGACAGGCACAGAACCCTGACCTCAACCCTAAATGGAGTCTCCTTACCCAATATCAGCGTTCACTAATGCTCTTAAAGATGAACAAACATGAAACCCCACAGCCACACTCCAACATCTAGTGGAAAGCCTTCCAACAAGGACATACTGGTGTGATGTTCAGGTATCCACACACCACACTACTTGTGGGGATATGTTGTGGAAATAGTGTGCCATAAGAATGCCATAAAAATAATGGCATTAAGTTATAATGGCATTCAATTGAAAAATGGCAACAAAAAAAATGGCATTAAATTATAATGGCATAAAAAATTATAATAAGAGATAAAGTGTTTGGTTTTTAAAACATTTTCACTTAAGCAGTACTTATTAACCAGCAGTTATTAAGACGCTTGGTTCATTTCAAGTCAAGTCAAGTAGGCTTTTATTGTCACTTCAACCATATATAGTTTCGTACACAGTGCAACGAAACATGTGTTGCTACAGTACATACAGTACAACATAAACTAACAACATAAATTAACAGAAACTAACTAGTTAACTTAGAGACTCAATTAGCTGGCTAGCTGAGACAAGACAGATTGACATTTTAAGTTAACAGGAAACTATCTAAGTTTTTATACAAAAGAGACAACATAAAGTGTATGTGCAAATGTGCAAACAAGAGCGACAAAGTGACATTTCAATATTTTGTGGTATGGAGGTAATGAGTTGAGGTAGTGGGAGGAGAAACAGTAAACAGTCCTTGTAATTAGCAGCAAAGATAAAAATAGTTCATGCAAATTAACAAGTCATGAATATTATGCAAAAAGCATTTACAGGTTGGTGTGTACAGTAGGTTGAAAGTGTTGATCAGTGTGTGTGTGTGTGTGTGTGTGTGTGTGTGTGTGTGTGTTTATCAGTCCAGTCCCTTTTTGTTGAGTAGACGTATGGCTTGTGGAAAGAAGCTTTTACACAGTCTAGATGAGTGTGCCCGAATGCTTCGGTACATTTTTTTCAGATGGCAGGAGGGTGAAGAGTGTGTGTGATGGGTGTGTCCGATCAACCACAATGCTGGTGGCTTTGGGGATGCAGCGTGTGGTGTAAATATCTTCAATAATGGGAAGAGAGACCCCGATGATCTTCTCCGCTGTACTGACTATCCGCTGTAGGATCTTGCGGTCCGATATGGCACAATTCCCAAACCAGACAGTGATGCAGCCGCTCAGGATCCTCTCGATTGTCCCTCTATAGAAGGTGGTAAGGATCGGTGGTGAAAGCTGGGCCTTCCTCAGCCTTCTCAGGAAGAAAAGACGCTGTTGGGCTTTCTTGTGCAGAGAGAGGGTGTTGAGGGACCGGGTGAGGTTCTTCTCCAGGTGGACATCCAGGAATTCGGTGCTGTCGACGATCTCCACAGAGGAGCGGTTAATGCCGTCCGTGTCCTCCTAAAGTCAACAACCATCTCCTTTGTATTATCGACGTTCAGAGACATTGTCTTTACTCG
>JAQKPX010000002.1:5501032-5512077 GCA_030068255.1 Clarias angolensis | reverse complement strand
TCCGATATGGCACAATTCCCGAACCAGACAGTGATGCAGCCGCTCAGGATGCTCTCGATAGTTCCTCTATAGAAGGTTGTCAGGATCGGTGGTGGAAGCTGGGTCTTCCTTAGTCTTCTCAGAAAGGAGAGATGCCGTTGGGCTTTCATGTGAATCTCTGGGTTAACTGGCTAAAAGTTAAAATTCTACTTCGCTAGCTACCAAAGCTAATAATTTTTCCTCAGAATTTTTAAGAATCTCCACCTCCCTGGCTAAAATATTTAAACTTTACTTGGCTAGCTAGCAGAGCTAATGTTTTTTTTTCTTTCTCAGAATTTTTTAGAAACTGGCTTAAAAATGTTAAATTATAATTAGCTCGCTAATAAAGCTAATATTTTTACCTCAGGAATTTTTAGGAATCTCTTGCTAAAATTGTTAAAATTATACTTATCTAGCTACCAAAGCTTATATATTTTCTAATATGTTTGTCTCAAGATTTCTTAGGAGACTCTGGTTAACTAGCTAAAATAAGTTGAAATTATACTAATAATTAGGTAGCTAATGAAGCTAATACTTAATGAATTTATAGCTAAAATGGTTTAAATTCTCCTTTGATAGATACCAAAGCTAATATTTTTTCCTCAGAATTTTGTAAAAGTCTACTTTTCTAAAAGTTTTAAAACTCTATTTGGCTAGCTAGCAGAGCTAACATTTCTTAGGAATTTCTGGTTAACTGTCTGAAAAGGTTCAGATTATACTTGGCTATCTAACAAAGCTCATATTGTTACCCCTGTAAAAAGAATTTATAGGAGTCTCTATGATGGTTAAAATCTGAAGAAGAGCTTTGCGTTTCCCTGTTATTTAAGTCTGGTGCTTCGGCATGACCTGTAATTCTTGCTGGAGCATTCATTTTTTTCCCCCCTCCTTTTATCATATTACAGATCGATCTGAAGAAAGCACAGGAGGTTGCACCAGAAGACAAAGGTAAGATGGAGCAGGGCTCAATTCTCTGTTGGGTAAAGAACAATTCCAGCTCTGTGCCATTCCAGTTCGATTCTCATCCACAGGGTTTCCTTTAGCGTTCGTCTCATCTCAGGTCATTCTGAGCTTCCATCATCAGCCCCCTTTACACTCCTCCACAGCCTTTCATTATTTACTTGTGTTAAAACTGTATAAAGCTGAGAATCTATGGGGAAGTCTTAATTTGATTTTGATTCGGCTTGCTCAGAAATCATGAATTTATCACATCATATACAGTTTTATTTATTTACTTTTTTGGCATGTATTAACTTTGCAGTTTAAAAACATTATTGCCATTTATTATGGAAAATCAATCATTTCCATTAGGACTGTCAACAAGTAAAGATTTATATAAATTTTTTAATACTTGTTTACGTTTTTATACCATTTTACAATTTGATATTTTTTTATTTTAAATAATACATGTTAAAAATATTTATATTCTAGTATTTAACATCTAGCATTCACTTTTTAGTCATGTTTCTAAAGTGTGATGTGATATGATGCTACTTTCCAAATCTTTCAAAGTCAACATGTGTTATAGATTAAATGAACAGAAAAACCTCCATTAAAACAAATCTAATTAGAATATCACTTGACGATTATTTTCGTTATAGAGCAAATGAATGTTAAATAATTTATCCAGATTGTAAATAACATTTACAATCATAATGCAATTATTCACTAACATATCTTCTATGTTTTATACAGTGGACATGTTTGAAATTAATGAAAGTAGGTGCGTAACGATACATCGTGCTGCAAAACAAAAATGTGACTTCATATACGGAATGGGAATGTGTAATACTAGCATTTTGCATGTTTGTTAACTGCACTCTTTAACCACCAGAGGGCTCAGTCATATGCACTGCATACGGTAAAATTATCTGCCAAGCACATGGGTCATGCGATCGCGTTCGTTCTCATAAGAGAGCCAGTGAGATCCGCGCTTGTGAAGTGATTGACGACCCGATAAACGTGGTTCACAACAACCAACATGCATTATATTTTTGTGAGAACATGTCCAAGCTATAAGGGATTAAATGCACTCTTTGTGACTATTCACACGTCTGCTCCCTTGAGTGCTCGAGACGGACGCTATGGAAATTGTAAATTGATTTAAGTAAACGGTTCAGTAACTAACACTACAATATTACAGTGCATTTAATAGTCCTCACTATGTAAAGTTATTTTTTGCTTGGGCTAGTCAAAATACATAACACGTCACCTATTTTTTTTTTTCTTCTTCTTTCCTTTACAGCTATTGCAAATGAAATGCTGAGGGTCAACCAGAAAGTGAAGGAGGAAAAGGAAAGGGAAAAGAAGATTTACTCCAAAATGTTTGCGTAACGGATACACCGGCGACGTGTCACATCTCTTTGCTGAACAGTCAGTAACGTAGTTGTAGGAGTAAATACGGAAACATTAGAGCCAGGAATTATGACCCTGATAAGGATATGCAGTTTACAGGAGGACGTAATAAGAGAATAGGATCCATTATACTGTAGATAACATACAATACTTGAATATGTGTGAACATTAACGTGTGGTTGCATAATAGACTACTGTTTAAAATTGATTTACTCAGAAAGCAGGCTCACGTTCAAGACCCGCCTCGGTTGGGTTGTTCGCCTTTATATTTATTTGTCTTTAACTTGCTGTTTATTCATTGCACAGATTTAAATCCAAAAGCAAATGACTCTGTAAGATCATGATTAGTTCACTGTGACAAACGCAATCTCACAATAAATGTATTGATGTTTTAAGAAGCGAGAGTGAAACAGATTCTTGAGATTTGGTAAAATCCATTTATTCTACCATCAGCTTGACTTCATCTAATGTACAGTGCCACAGAGGCCCTGCTGTTAGCTTATATGCTAATACCTAACATATGAGCTCGGGTCCATATTTGCATGTGTGCCTTTACAGACAAACCTCACTAGGTTAACCTTTTTATAGAAAAAAAGTCTTACTGTTTCAGTAAGCTTTCGAACCAGAAACATAAAATAATTAATGCCACTTAAGTCACGAAGGATAATTATACACATTCGTTCACATGATGGAAATAACCTGATCTGGAGACACACAAACATTCAAAACCTCAAGAAATGTACCCTAACACACACACACACACGATCACATGCCGTTGTAGGCAGGACCTCCGCTGCCCTCGGGAACGACCCAGTTGATGTTCTGGCTGGGATCTTTAATATCACACGTCTTACAGTGGACACAGTTCTGCGCGTTGATCTGTAGCCTCATGCCGTCACCTGACTCCAGAGGAACGAACTCGTACACACCTGGGAGGGATAAAGCCTGATTAGATTAAAAGTCCAAGACCGTGCACCAATCCGATGCCTTAAGCACAGGATCGCTATCTTATCAGATCGGACCATTTCCTTAAGCAAATGCTGTTTGATGCCTTAGCGTACACAAATCCATTATGTAAGTTTGGGAAGTAAAATCCCCTTATTGAATGAGCTGCGACTACAGATAACGTTTTATACCTAGGATAAGCTTCTGACCAACGTGATGTGATCTTAAAGAAGCCTTAGGTAGATTTCCTGAAAGGAAAAAAAGGCTAAGGTTGACACATTTAAATTATATTTTCTTTGCTTACTCCTTAAGCAGCGTGCCCAGCTTCACAACCTTTCGGCATAGCTGTGGATTAATCTATTGTTTATCAAATTCTAAGTGTACAAATAATAGTAATAATAAAGATTTATTTTTATTATTTTTTTCTCCCTAATTTGGTCGTGTCTAATTCCCCCCGTCACTAGGGGGCTCCCACATTAAGGCTACTACTTCCTCCAAACCACGTGGCGCCAGCCGGCCGCATCTTTTCGAACTGCTCGCTCACGTGTCGTTGGGGGCGGAGTAACACACTCTGAGGACAGCGCTATCCGCTCCTTCCGCTTGCGTGAGCTCACAGACGCCCCTGATTGGCTGTACAGCCGTGATTTATGTGGGAGCACTAAGTACCTTACATCCCTCCCGTCTGAGAAAGCTCGGCCAATCAGCTCTCTCTAGACATCCGGCTGCGAGAGATTACAGCATCACCTGGGAATCGAACTCCGGACGATAGGACGAGTGCTTTACCACTGCACAACGTACACACCTGCAGGACAAAACCTCTGCTCCGGACCGTCGTATACGGCGAGATTCTGTGCTACAGGAACACCGTCGTCCTTCAGAGTGAGGTGAGGAGGCTGGTCGTGCTCATGATTCGTCCCGCTGAGCGCCACCGACGACAGGAGATCGAAGCTGATTTTCCCATCAGGCTTCGGGTACTCGATGGGCGTGCAGTCTTTCGCTGGCTTCAACTGGGCGGAGTCCACTCCTGCAGATAAAATAAATGAATTTTCTGTTACAGACCTTGCTCGTTTATCGAGTTAAAATGTATTAAAATATTTAGCAAGACCAAGTTATTATACCAAGTTATATAAAGACATGTGCGTGTCGTTTCCTCACCACAGTGTTTAAGTGTCCACGGCTCTTTTCCTCTCAGTATCCAGTAGAAGATACCAGTATACAGCATCCCTCCATATAAGCCGAAGTAATTATGGAACGATGGCCGAATGTTCCTCACGGAATACAGCTCCTTCCAGACCCAGGATTTCCTCAAATCTTCCTCATACTCAGGAACATGTATACCTATAGAACAAGGAAACAGTGGCAAAAATAAAATTCTACTTGGTGTCTTTAGCTTAATGATTTAAATCTGATTAGCTGCACTGTACATGCCTGCCGTCTCAGACTCCAGGTTCTCATCTGTCAGTTTGCTAAAGATGGCCTCCGCCGCCAGCATGCCGCTCTTCATGGCCGTGTGCGTTCCTTTGATCTTGGGGACGTTCATGAAGCCCGGGCTGCAGCCGATAAGAGCGCCGCCGGGGAACGTCAGCTTGGGTACAGACTGTGAAGAGAGACCCAACGCTCGTGTTAAATCAAGCATTAAATACAGTGAAGAGTGATGTTACTCCTGAGACCCGGTACCTGAAATCCTCCTTCGTTCAAAGCTCTGGCTCCGTAAGCGATTCTGTTTCCTCCCTCTAGAGTGGGAGCTATGGACGGGTGATGCTTCCAGCGCTGGAACTCTCTGAACGGACTCAGGTAAGGGTTAGTGTAGTCCAAACCAACCTGCACAAGAACACAAATACATCCATGAACGTACTCTGAGCAAGGAGGATATTTATCAGTGCAAGTGTTCAAGATTGACACGACTTGGCTGGGAGTTATTGCCACGTCTCCCATACAGTCCTGACCTCGCTTCAAATGTTTGGGTCATTAAACGAGTTCCTGGAAGGCCAGCATTTCGCAAGTGAAGCAGGCAGTCCGATCATGGCTCTAGCTCACTCAGAAAACTTTCTACCTTGATGGTGTCCAAGCACTAGTGAAACGCAGGGATAAGTGCATTAGTGTAGCAGGGGATTATATAGTGAAATAAATGGAGTTTTTTTTTCCTCTCATAGCGGTGTTCTGTTATTCTGCACGATCCTGGTTTGACTTGAACGGCACTTGTTAAATCATTTTTATGTTTCATTGTTCCATGTATCCAGAACACCATTGTTGCTGCTGATCAAAATGAAATTTCGCCAGGTCTTCACCGGGAAAGGGAATGAAAAATTTCCCATCAATCATTGCGTCTCGATGTAGCGTCAAAAAAAATTGGAGCTCGAAAAAATATTTATACATTTATCATCATTATTATCGAGGACGACATCATATTAATAGGACACAATAATTTCAATTAAATCAAGAAATCCGTAGTATTATATAGCTTAAGCTGTAAAAAAAATAAAATTTGTACATCAATTATTATTATTATTATTATTATTATTAATCAATAATTTATTTAAGTTTCAGTAGTACAGTGGAACCTTGGATTACGAGCACAATTCGTTCCGGAAGTGGCTCGTATTCCAAAACACTCGTAAATCAAATAGAATTTTCCCATAAGAAATAATGGAAACTCAAATTATTCGTTCCACAGCTCCAAAAAAATAAATACATAAAAATAATTAACACAAAATATTAAGTAAAGATAAAATTAATTATTTGTAAATTAAGCTGCACTTTAGCTTTAAAAATAAATCCTGACAGATGAGTGTTTCCGTTTGTGCGCGCAGGTGCTGTGTGTGTGTGTGAGAGAATCTAAAGTAAGCTGCCCCCTCTCCCCCTTCCTCTACTCTTTTCACACACGTGAGCGCACATACAACGGAAACACTGTTTTATCAGAAAAATAAACAAGAAATCTCTCTAACGACACTCGATTGAGCGACACACTAACGGAATCACTGCTGTAAAGTAAAAATAAAACAAATTAACCTGCACTTTACCTTTGAAAATAATCGCGACAGAGCAGAGTTTCAGTGTAGAGCAGAGAGAAGAAGTGTGTGTGTGTGTCTATGAAGGCGAAAGTAGGAGGGGTGTGTGTGTGTGACACGGACGCGTGCGCACAGACACATAGAGCAGGCTGAGCCTTGAGCAGAGAGAGAACATGGATTTTTAACGTCTCTAATGAGACTTGCTTTTGCTTTACACGAGCAATGTACACACACGCATACAGACACAAAATAAAATATGTTTTACACACACACACACACGTGGTCACAGTGTTGTAGTAAACAGTACACGCATGCACGGATGTTGATGTGTTGGGGAGGAGTGTGTGCTAGAGGGCCACTGATTTCCTGAGATCACTCTTACTTACGACTAATCCCAGTGCCACCAGAGGCTCTCCTTCGTCCAGGTGGTAGAGGAAAGAGCCTCCGTATGTGTTTCTGTTCAGAGGCCAACCCACAGAGTGCTCCACCCGACCTGGGCGCCATTTCTTCTCATCGATGATCCACAGCTGGCGAGAAAAGGAAGAATATTAGGTTGCTTACACAGTTAGATTTTTCTTGAAATTAAATCAGGCAAAAATAAAATGCTTGGTGAAAAAATCAGTGAGAAACGTATAGAGCTGAAACTGTACCTATAAAACTTTCGCTCTGAAATAAAACGATGGAACCAAACCTTGGAACAAATCATAAATTGTGCACTTGAGCGCGAGAAGCCGACATGCAATAAAATGATTACATAAACACGTCACCTCTTTGAGGCCGATGGCGTAGGTCTGAGGCTCGCAGTTCTCCCTCAGGTTGAACCGTTTGTAGAGTTGCTTGGACAGGTGACCGTGACATCCTTCTCCGAACAGCGTGACCTTCGCGTGGAGCTCCATCCCTCGTTCAAACACGTCCTGCAAAGACACTCGACATATCAAACTTTAAAATCTATGACAAGACCAAAATAACGTGATGCTGGGAAAAGTATACAACAGTCTTGATCTGGAAATTGGGGACGAACCTTAGGGGAGCCGTCTTTGGCGATCCCGACGTCATTAGTGGCGATTCCTTTCACGCTTCCGTCCTCGTGAAACAACACCTGTAAGAGACGGAGCCCAGACACTCATCCTTCAGGCGACACATTTCATGGCACCTTGTTATAATGATTATAACTGATGAATCCGCTCAGCGGTCCTGTCAAAACTTTTAATCAAAAGGTGTCTATCTGTAGGTTGAACAAGGAATTAAAACACTCAAACTCAATCAATCATGAGCTGCAGTTTGGGTCCTCCTGGATCTGACCGGTTCGTCATCTACATCTATCTATGCACTTATCCAGAGCGACTTAAATTTTTATCTCATTATACGTCTGAGCAGTTAAGGGCCTTGCTCAAGGGCACAACAGTGGCAACTTGGCGGTTTAGGGGTTTGAACCTGGGACCGTCTAAAACCGGGATTTGGGAAGTTTGGCTTTGAATACTGCCTGCTGAGCCCCATGTGCGGTGAGCTGTGATGTGATGGATGTTATGGTCCCTTTCTATCATGGCCAGCATTTATTATTATTTTTTTTTTTATTTAAATTTTTTTTTTAAGTGAATATTGCTATAGAAAATGTCTGTCTTGATGGTAAATAATCCTACTTCAGAAAATCCTCAACAAAACAGAGTTTTGGAAAACAGCTGCAAGATAAAATTGCGTCCTGGATTCCGCCCACGATTTAAAGGCGCAGCAACAACACTGTTACATTTCACTGTGAGCTTAGGTACATTTACGATTTTGGTCACATGATGGCAGTGTGGGGAAAGGCGACAGAGATCTAGTCAAATAGATTGGTATGCTTTACATTGTATATTCGTGTAAAGAGCGTATAAGACTCACTTTGTCAGACTTAAGAACATATCAGACTTACGAACATGCACCCGGAATGAAACTCGTTCATAAGTCAGGGACTACCTGTATTGGACCATGCGAGCTGACCTTTGGTCCCTGCGGAATGGTGACACGTGGGTGCTGATGATCCTGTCACCAGTTAACTGGTATATAATAATTGGTGATCAACGTTATTTACTTCACCAACATTATGATCTCAGTGATCATAATGTTATGGCTGGTCAGTATGCTGTTAGCTGAAAATGATCAACACTAAGAGGGTGGGATACAGTCATGCAAGACGTTAAATAACTGTTTCCACCCATATACGTCAAAGAATGCAGCGTGTAAACAGTGTGAAGAACAAATGATGTGATTCTTTTTATTAGTTCTGTTTAATGTTGTGGAATTTTTCGCGCTTATGTTATAGCAGCTATAAACAATTGGAGAAAAAAAAAACAGCACATACAGTATTAGACTACTCACTGACTGTTTAAATGTTAAATAAACACCTTAGTATAGGCTGTGAAGTCCACACCACTATTCTAATAAATACATATACATTTCTTTAAATTTGTTACACAACTACTCACTCACTCACTCATCACTCACTTTGAGTTGTTTCTATGACAACACCACCGTTAATATAAAAATGAGCATGATTGGTCCGAAACCATGGAGCTTATTTCATACCATGACTAAAGGTATACAGACAAGCTTTGCTGCTGTGGCTGAACAAGATTAATACGATTAATGTCTTTGTCCTCTCTGATCATTAACAAAAAAATAAATGTTCATATTTAAAAAAATATATATAACATATGGAAGAGAGAGAGAAAGTTAATGAGGATGTTCTGACCTCAGCTGCAGCGTAGCCTGGATACAGTTCAACCCCGAGTTCTTCAGCCTGCTCACCCAGCCAGCGCACCAAGTGTCCCAGACGCACTATGTAGTTCCCGTGGTTGTTCATCGGGAGACCTTCGGGTAGAAAGGGGGGAAAAAAAAACACAAAATGTCTAAAAATTAGACATCTCTATCTGGGGGAAACCAGATTTTAAAATGTGTTCATTCATGGTGTATGCTTGTGGAACTGTTACGAAAGATGTAGAACTTCACCTGGAAGTATTGGCACGGGGATTCTGTATTTTTCTGTCAGAATTGCAAATCTGTCTTCTGTAACTTTTGTGTTGAGCGGCGCCTGAAAGACAGCAACCACATTCACAAATGAAACAAAGCGTGAAACCAGGTCGCTGTGTGTCACCGGCATGTTAATCTAGGTGTCGTCAAAGTCAAGAGCGGTGCCGGAATAACACCTCGCCATCAACGTGTCATCGTGTCATCGTGTGACACTTCTCCAAGGAATAGAAAGGAGACATGCAAAACATATTACTTCTTCCTTTCATGTGAAAGTAAACTCTTAGGAAACTGACCAAAGAGTTCTACAGGGGAAAGAAAAAAGAAGATAGGAAGACATCACTTAAATTTCTAACTGACCTTAATTTTTAAAAAGAACTCATGCATAAATTAAAACTTTAGCTAACCTGAATATAAATTTGACATCAATTAAGGCAATCATGAATGATTAAATGGCATAAATAGTGGAATAAGATGCAACGAGTCACGCTGAAAATCAGTGACGTGTAAAGTGAAGCGGAGATGCGGTTTAAATCCCCTAACATCATTGTGTAGCCCTTAAAGCTCAGAGAATTTTATTCATTATTAGGGCCCAAGCACTATAGGGTGCACTGGATTTATTTTTTCACACTTTTTGGGTGACTTAACATGCTCCAAAAAATCATGAAAATTTTGAAAAGATCATGAAATCATGAAAAGATTGAAGCTAATATACTGTAAAATGACCAATTATCATTAGCTACCCTCACAGAATATATAAATGATATTTAATTTACCCTCAACAACAACTGTTAATAATTACGGTATGATTAATCCCTCAGCCCTAACGTACCTATTAAATATCACTTGCTCACCAGGATGGAAATTTACCACCTTAGCCATCAGTGTTGAGACTAATGTCCCAGGTAATTAACTTATCCCTCGTTACTGCATTATGAGGTCATTAGTGAGTGTATTAAGTCTTTCTGTCCTTTCAGGTATACACATACCCCTCTCTCTTTCCAATCTGGAAAGAGCTCAGAGAGAGCGCTGGGTTCTAAACAGGCCCCGGAGAGTGTGTGAGCGCCGATCTGAGACGCCTTCTCCACCACACACACTCGCAGCTCCTTCTCGTGCTGATTGGCCAGCTGCTTCAGTCGGATGGCTGCCGACAGACCCGCAGGGCCGCCGCCCACGATCACGACGTCCGCCTCGTCTGCAAAACGCTCCATCTCTACACCTGCAATAAAGTTATAACACATAATAACACAAAGACATGTTTACAGTTTAGTTTAGTGCTTGTGTTCAGTCTGGCAGAGCGAGTCAGGGTTTTGGCGATGATGCAATTGGTGAAAGACCACCGGACAACACAAATGTATGATAAGATAAAGACTTTATTGTAACGATACAGAGGAATTTGTCTGGTAGCTTTCCGAGACCAGCAGTGATGAAGAAAATGTTAGAATAAAGAAAAGATAATTGCACTAAAATATAAATAGGTATAACAATATATACAGTACAATGAAATACACTACCGCTCAAAAGTTTGAGATCATTCGCACACATTTTCGTCCAATTCACAAACAACATTATCCATTTTACAAACGAATAAACTTAGCCTCATCCATCATTTCCATCAAAATCATTATTTCTAACACTGACAATGTCAGGATGTCTTGTTCTTTTGATATATTTTCTATTCAGACTAATTTCGTGTGTGTTTCCTTGGAAAACAATCAA
>JAQKPX010000002.1:5455559-5470624 GCA_030068255.1 Clarias angolensis | reverse complement strand
GAGAAACACACTTAGAAAAGTAATCACTTTACGTAAGATATATCTTAAGAGTCTTCTTAGCGCGCTAAGAGTGTGCGCTATTGGGAAACCGGGCCCTGGACGATAACGAGGTTAAGACCTGTTAATGCACATTTCAGTTATAACCCCAAATACTGTATGAGGAGTGTTCCAGTCACACCAGGATTTTGATGGTGCAGAATAACAAAACACCTTTATTTTCTTTATGTAATCCCCTGCTACACTAATAAATTCATCCCAGTATTTCAGATCAAACTGCCTGCTTCACATCATCATCATCACTACTGAAACGCTGGCCTCCCAGGTGCTCCTTTAAGGACTGTTTCCTTTAACAGAAAAAACCTAAGGCACCACATACACTGTACAGTCCTTGACCTCGCTCCAAACCATTTCCACATGTTTGGGGCATTAACAGAGTCCCTGATAGGCCAGGGTTTCAGGAGTGAATCAAGATAATGGCTTCACCTGAGAAATCTTTCTACTGTACCTTTATTGTATCCAAGCAGTAGTGAAACACTGGGATAAGTGCATTAGTGGATTATATGGAGAAATAAAATTTTAACAAACTACACAATCTGTGGTTTCTAGCTTTTTGTCCAAATTTAAACCATATTGAGAGCAGAAATCAATTCATACTAACATGCACAAATTTAAAATATACACTTTTTACAGATATCTTCAACTTTGTTAGACTTTAAATTACATTGCGTTGTTATTCTCCCCAGAGTAATATTAACTGAAGGGTGTAAACAGTTCTGGAAACCTTTTTTTTTTTTTTGCAGAAAAAAAAAACTACTGTATAAACTATTCATATCAATATGAGAATATAAATTTTTCATTCATTCATGATAAGTTATTAGAGTCTACTGTAGCTTTGAAGTCCTGCACTCTGTAGGAGAACAAATCTCATTTCTTAAATGAGAACTGGGCCAAATTGTGCCAGCTTTAGAATTGATGAGGAAATTGAACCAAGCGATTTCTTAATTTGGGTCTTAGAAAAAAAAACTGTCAGACTTTAAACTCTGGAGAATATTTTGGGTTAATTATTTCTGCAAAATTGTATTTGCATGAGATCAAACTGACTCGGAACGTACAGCTCGCCCAGCTTGTGCAGCAAAGAGAACGCCTGCTCATGGATATGACTGATCCTGTTTTTCTGAAGCACTCTAAAGAGAGAAAGTGAGACAGAGAGAGAGGCAAAGAAAGTAGAAAAACAATGAGAGATATAGTGAGACATTTTAACATTATTATATAACAAAAAAAAAAAACATTTTTATATAAGCATTTCAGAAAATAGCATAATTTATTTCATTGTAAATAATTTTCTTACATTACATTGCATGATTTATTACATCATCGTTTCTATACAGTAGAAAGCAATAACACAGGGATTTATAGAATGAATGGGAGGCATGAATGGATTAAAAGCACCTGTAATTATTAATATGGTGAAGTTTTCTGTGAGAAGATTTTTATTTGATAGTGTCCTTCAGATATGACTTTATGACTAGGATGTTGTAGTTCCTTGGTAACATAAAAAGTTGTTTTTGTGTATCTATACATGAATACATGCATGTGACATTCTATTCTTTAATTAATTAAAATGGTTGGAATGAAAAAAAAAAAAAACCTTCAGCACATGATGTTGTTTTGGTATCACCCTGTGTTTTATTCCTTTCACAGCAAACTGAGTAATGTTTCGTTATGCTTCATAGCAAATATACAGTATTATATAATGTTATTAAAAACGGATAAGCAGCTTCTTAAAAACTCGTCAAAGGAGCAGGAACTTAGGAATCCTTCAATTATTGTTTACGAAACAATTATTTACACGGGAGGGAACATTGTTTACATACAGAACATAATTTAACAATGAAATATTTTGGAAAAAAGGATAAATTTGTGTCTGTTTACAGCATGGAAAATATTCTTACAGCACAGTAAGCATGCTACAGGAGTAGAATGTTCTATTGTCAACAATCTCCATCTGATTCCCTTCCATATCTCTGTAAACACACACACACACACACACACACACACACACACACACACACAATTAACACCCATCACTTACAGTGAGCTTTCCTTTATACAGATGCAAAAGTTTGCATCCCCCACAATGAGAAAGGAACATAATTAATCTCTAACTTACAGTTTATGCACAAATTCAACAAAAATATAGTTACATAGAGATATAGTTATATAGTAATATAGATATATAATTAAAACAGAGTCCCAAAGTCCCAAAAGGTCTGATTTATTTATAGTGTAGAAACAAATTATTTCGGTTATTATCTTGTGGGAACCAATTATTTATCTCGTGGGAACACATTCAGTAATAATTTTTCAAAACTATGGGTCTGAGGGATGCACATACTTTTTTTTTCTTAAAACAATGTGTCCCACAATAAACGAGCTGATGTTACAGGAAATTAATGATTTAAGAATTCACCCAAGATGAACTTTAATCTGTATTAATTCCCAGTGAATGTTTGCACATTAATATTCATGACTGTTAGTTGTAGAGATAGCAAAAGGGTGCCAGTAAAGTTAGCATGGACGGTTTCAGTCGATAAAGATGTATGCAAATATTTATTATTTTCAGAATTTTTGTCTGTTGATTGTTCGCTGTTTTGTGGCAGGTTTCACAGGTTTATTTTTTTTGGTGGCATGATGCTAACTGAGGAAGTAAACAAAAATGAATCCTTTGTACGGAGCAATTTCATTGGCTGGAGACTGCGAGATTGACCAATCAAAAATACCATTACATTTCATCAGCCTAAAACCACATAATTGGGGGGCGGGATTAACACGACCAACTAAACATTTGTGAACGTTTGTAACTCAATATGCCATGGGCTGCTCAACTGCTTTCTATGATAAAGCCAGGAGAACGGCTCACAAAGCCATATTAAAGTTCGCTGTTGTTGTTGTTGTTGTGCTTCCCGCTAACACTTTTTGCCACTTGCATTTTTTTGCCACTATCATTGCCGCTAGCGCTAGCATTCCCACCAGCATTGCCGCTTGCATTCCTGGGAAAGTTGAAATGTACACAGATGTATACAGTGATGTAACGGCATCAGAAGATAAGAGAGATGGCTATGTTGTGTTAATACCAGCTGGACGCACATAAATGAAAACAATATTTATTTATTTATGTATTTATTTTTATTATTATTATTATTATTATTATTATTATTTTTTTTTTTTTTTACAAATTTATGCTTAAAATACGCAGGATGAACATGAAAAATTATTACTGCAAATTATTTATCTTTTAGGAATATATTTATCTTGTAGGATTAAGTTACAATATGTATCTTGTAGTAACACGTTATTTATCTTGCAGGAACCAATATTATCGTTCCGTAACAAATTATTTATCTTTTGAGAACGTTATTTATCTTGTAGTAACAAGTTATTTATCTTGTAGGATCAAGCATTATCTTGCGGGAACAACTTTATTTGTCTTGTGGTAGGAAGCTAGCTATCTTATGTTATTTTCTGCATACATTAAAGGCATGCTACAGTATGCTTATGATAAAATTGTTTCTACAAAATAAATAACTTGTTCCCCAAAAAATAACAACTTATTCCCAGAAGTTTACAAAAACCTCTTGGGAGTTTAGGAGCTCTGTAATCAAACTGGTTAATATCCACCTGGCGAACCTGCAGAATACGTAAACAGCTAGTTATTTTTAAGAATTCAAACTTACAGCCAATTCAATCGTGGCATCTCCAGGCATATATCATCCACATTTGTCAGAGCATTGTTTAAAAGAACCCTACAACAAAGCGATACACACCACACAAACACACTTAAAGGCATAATAGTTATTTTAACACATCACAGACAGGCGTATTCCTGTGTTTTAAAAAATCCTTAAATAGTATTAAAAGTGCTATAAAAGCAACATTTTGGGGACAAAAACTCACAGCAGCACGAGGGAGCTCAAGCCTGAAAAGGTCAAAGAGGAAATGTGGTGGATTTTGTTGTTTTCCAGAATTCTGCAAATGAATACAAATGCCAAGGTGTTCATTAATAAACATTAAATTTTCAAAGAATAGCATGTGTTTCAAGCACTGGCTCACTAAACACTAATTGATGCATGAAGGCTACGGCCTCTAAAAAGATTTAATCAGCAGCCAAGTGACGAAAAGCAATTCAGAGCCAAATTCACTTGCTCATGTAGTGCAACGTGTACACAATGATCAAGCAGGATTATGATAGATGTGATGACAGCGTATGATAATGCGAATGAAAAAGAGAGAAGCGTCTTAGTTGCATGCCAGAATCAATACGAAGTATGGGAATTCAAATTTCTTACAGCCATTCCAGTTTGTGCAGGTCCTGAAATACTCCTGGCATCAGGCTAGAGATGCGATTATGGCTCAAATACCTGAGAAAACAAAAAGGCAGAATTTAACCAGAGTTTTTATTAGTAAGTAAATACTGTATTTAAGTAAGTGCTATATAAATGCATACTTATGAAGCAGACACATTAAATAAAGTGCTGAATACTGAATAACACCAAATTTGAAATATAACAGTTGTATAATTTTGTTTAATGTTTCTTTCCATTGAAAACATGTATTCAGATGATAAATAAATTTCATCCAACGATCATCAGGTTTTATACAAAACATATTCCTATCATATGGAATCTCAAGTTTGTGGTCAGGAAACAAGAAAGCAAATTTTGGTGGTATTATCTAGGTTAGTAACTGAGACACCAGCCAATCGTGAGCGCGAGAAGATACAGTATGAGGAAGAGGGCGGACAGTTTCTTCCTCGGAGTGTGTTGTGTCACACAATTATGGCTTTACGTTTCTAAGAGGAGAGAAACGTGTTAGCTTTCACATTCCCTGGTTGGTAGGTGATGTATGACGGGGCAGAGCTGGCTGATGAGTGGGAATTGGAATTGGAAGGTGACCAATTTCAGTGACAATTTGGGGAAACAGCCAAAAATACAACTTGCAACATATAAGAATATCACCTATCAGCTCTGATCAAATAACATGTATGTATGGGCAGAGTTTAAGCCAACATCAAGCATAAATATCAAAACATGGTTGAGCCGAAACTGTATCTTGGACAGCAGATTTTGTAGGAAAAACAATCAAAGGGATCTTTTAGCAGATTTTAATGTAGCACAGTCTAGCCTTCCAACATGTAAGAATCTTTTCAAATGTATAAAAAAATAAAACTTTATATAGTGGAACCTTGGTTTAAGAGCATAATTCGTTCTGGAAGCAGGTTTGTATTTCAGAACACTTGTAAACCAAATCGAATTTTCCCATAAGAGATAATGGAAACTCAAATTATTCGTTCCACAGCCCAAAAAATAATAATTATAACTATATTAAAATAATTACAAAATATAAAGTAAAAATAAAACAAATTAATCTGCACTTTACCTTTACACTTTACACCTTTACACTCGCAAACCGCGTTACTCGCAATACGAGGTTTCACTGTGCTTAAAATGAACTGGAAGCTAATGACAGTAAATTATGAGGGGTGTTCAAGTCAAACCGGGACTTGCAATTTCTCATGGATGTAGTTGTGAAACAGATTGACATTTCCAGAAGACTTCAAGCACAGTACTTTGATGAGACTCTTTGCCGCAGTAAAATATTTGAATGCTGTAAATGTTTTAATGTCTGGGAGTTATTGCCCGATCCCGTGTAGAGTCCTGACCTTACTCCAAGTCATTTCCACATGTTTGGGCAGTTAAAGGAGTTCCAGGGTTTCTGACATGAAGGATGCAGTCTGATCATCACTCCAGTGTATTGAGAAAACTTTCTACCTTCATGGTATCCAAGCACAAGTGAAACACTGGTATAAGTGCATTAGTGTAGCAGGGGATTATATAGAGAAATAAAGTTAGCTTTTACTCTCATAACTGTGTTCTGTTATTCTGCACAATCAAAAGTCCTGCTTTGACTTGAATTTTAAATTAAAAATGGATTAACTATATAAAACAAAAACTCAGCACTCACAGCCGTGTTAAGTTGTAAAGGCCTCGGAAAGCATAGGGTTCAACCACTTTGATGCGGTTGTGCTGTAGGTATCTAAAAAACAAAAAAGATATTTATCTTAGAATATCACAGCCAGGATCAGCAGCTTTAAAGCACAACTCCTAATCTGACATTACATTCTATGATGGAGATATGGTTCACATTCACAGTGCTGCTCATAAAAAACAAAATCAAACTATAAAGCATTTATAAGACATTGTGTATGATTTGGTTCTGTTTCTTTGAGAATTTTCTATGCTATAACTATGCAAGCAGATGATTTACAACAGGTTTAGTAATGGTGTGTATGCTGTATCAGCAGAGATGATTCCAGTTCTGAGTGTCTCATTAGAGAAAAAGCTCATAGTTGGCCTTTAATTTGTGCAAAGGTTCATAGGTCAAATCATGACTACGTACAATTATCCAGCAAATTTACAAAGGTATTGTTTATAATCTCTTTTCGCACTTGTTTATACTGATTAGTCAATTAAATGTAGATTATTAGCTAAGTCTAATCAGTGTGGCTCCATTTTCTAGTGAGGCAGCTCAGTCGTTACAGATAATTATCCTTTTTTTTCATAGGCTACCATCACTTTTGTCCCAACTGAAAGGTACATCTTAATGGTCTCAGTTTTATATCATCAATTGCTTTCTTTTAAATCCTTAATGAGTGAAAAGAAGAAGAGAAATGCAGGTCCTTACAACTTCTGAAGATTTTGGTACTTAATGAACATGTCAGCATTCAGTTTCCTCAAGCGGTTCCTTTGCAAAGACCTGGAGCGAGAGACACGGAAAGAGACAGAGAGTGAGTGAAAGATAGCAAGAAAGAGAGTGAGAGATCCAAAGGTGCAGAAATTTTTTTTTCAGTTAGTCTGTTTATTTTTTTCTTATCAAGTCCTTCTCAATGTATATAAAGTACTGTAGCTAAATCATTACATTTTCCATGCACCCATTCATCCATCTATTTTCTGTAACACATACTGTATACTGTGTAGGGTCTCGGGGGGCTGGAGCCACCACAGAGGGTGCCAATCCATCTCAGGGAACAAGCGCACACACACACACACACACACACACACACACCCTACATACACTTCAGGCAATTTGGAAACACCAGTCAGCCTACACTGCATGTCTTTGGACTGTGGGGCGAAACCGAAGGACCTGTAGGAAACCAACCTGTCAACTCCACACTCTGAGACTGGAGGGGAGATTCAAAACCTGGTCGGTGTGAGACGACAATACTAACGTTCGAGCTCTGAGACTCTGCGCAGTGTGGACAATGTGGGAACACCATAATAGTGGAGACTATAGCAAAGCTATAGGAGATACTACAAAAAAGGCAAAAAAAAAATATATATAAGAAGAGGTTGATATCTTGTTATTTTAAGGTTGTATTTGCAGTGTTGTTTTGGGATTTTAATCATTTGTTCAAATTATTTCCATGTTGTGAGTTCAGGTAGACGACAACAACAAACATCTTTCAGGTTTAGGCCACACCCACTTTTGTTTTAAATCTACATAAAAGTGCAGACCAGTTAAATTCCTACTCTATGAGGTTAGACAGAAGATTGAAGAATTTTAAGTTTTTGTTCAAGTTTACCCATAAGAACTTTAGGGGAATGCCGTTAAGGCTGTGAACTGTGGATAGGAAAGTCCCAGGTAAAAATAAAGCAAGTTAACCTGCAGTTTTTGAAAAGAATCATGACAGAGCAGTGTTTCCGTTAGTGTGTGTGTGTTTGTGCGCACACGCGCATGTGTGTAAAGCTAAAGTAAGATGTGAGGATGGAGGGGGCTACTGTGTAGGATTACTCCCTCCCTCCCTCATCTCGTCTTACACAGTAGTCCCCTCCCCCCTCTCAAACAAAGTATCCCCCACCCTCCTCTCAAATAAGAGAGGAGGGAGGGGGCTACTGTGTTGGACGGAAACACTATTCTGTCAGGAAAGTTCTTTGACAAGGAACCTCTCAAATGACACTTGCACACACACACACACACACACACACACACGCGCACACACACACACACACACACACACACACACACACACACACACACACTAATTGAATTACTGCTTTCTGACAGAGAGAAAGTCTGGATCTTTAACAGGGAACCTCTCTAATGACCCTTGCTTTTGCTTTGCACGCGCACACACACATGGTCACAAAATTAGAATAAACAGTACACGCGTGCACGGATGCAGAATATACGAGTGATACACGTGCACTGAGACCAAGCATGGGAGACGATTACCTATAATCCCGCGGGGCGCGCGAAAGAAGAACCATTGTCTCAGTTGTGATCACGTGACGTTCGGCAGACAAAGTGCATACATACTACTCGTATATCAAACCCTCGCTCGTTTATTAAGTTAAAATTTATAAGCAAATTTTGCTCATCTTGCAAACAGCTTGCAGACCAAGGTTCCACTGTACTATGGCAAACTACAGTACATACTGTACCACAATATACCATATTATTCTAGTGGTACAGTACCATGATAGGCACCATAGGACTTTGTAGAGTACCTGGTTAGGTACTGTTGTGCTTCAGTGGGTACCATTGTAGTATTATGGTGTGTACCACAATATTTTAAAGAAGATTATGGTATGTATTAGGTACGACAGTGGCTACAAAAGTTCAGCAGGAATCTTATATGTCATGAGTACGTACTGTACCATACTATATATGTTAGTACATACTACTGGTATGGTAAAGTACATCGAAGAATTTTGAGAATATCCTGGAACATGTTCCATAGTACCATGCTACAGGATATGGTAGAACCGTGTACCAAACCAAAGTATGTTCTATGGTAGAATCATAGTGTATGCGTAATATATCAGCAAATATATTGTAATAGTACTGTCAAATATGCCATGGTATAGGTCACCATCAGACTACAATGCTACCTATACCATGGAAATGCTTTATGGGTTTCCCTCTGCCTAATACGCAGGAAGCTGATAGAGTTAAAAATCTGTCCAAGTAGCCTGTAGAGCACCAGGGTCTTACGCATTAGACTGGAGAATCTGTTAGTTCAGACCCTTCACCATTATCAAGGTATTAAGAGTCGCGGGGGCAGGGCACACACATACGCACACTCACACCCATTCACACACTACGGGAAATTTGGGAACACCAATTAGCCTAACCTGCATATCTTTGGATTGTGGGAGGAAACCGGAGTACCCGGAGGAAACCCACCAAGCGCGGGGAGAACCCGGACCCTGGAGGTGTAAGACGCACTTAATATCATGATGTCATTTTACACCAATGAGTCAACGCAAATTTCTCTGATTTCTCCAAACGCTTATGAGAGAGGAAACTTGTAATCAATTATCAAGCCCATCCCACGCTGTGCATTTTCATTTAAAGCTTCAATGACACACTAATGAACAAAGCTAAATTGTCCCAACAGAGGGAAAATCGGGCCTCAATTAAATAATCAGGAGGCAATAGCACTTTTAATTTAAATGAAGCTGATTTGTTTTTTAGATATTTTACTATGGTATGTAGGGTTTTACTGCATCACACTTCCACGGTAGTACTATGATGTGTATCACAATTCTTAATAAAGTTCAGCAGGTATCTAATATGATATATTTGTACAGTATATACCGTACCATATTAGATATGTTAGTACATGTTAGAGGTATGGTATAGTACAGTACAGTCAGCACCATATTGGATACCTTCTGGTAATAAGTTTCATGGTATTCACAAACATATTGTGTCTTAACCTTTGGAGTCTGGAAGTTAAGTCATGTTAACTAGACGACTTCAAAAGGTCAAAGGGTCCTCCTCTATCTGAAACGGATTAAGTGAACAATGGAGAAAACCCTTTCACTTAAATACGAGGAACTTTTCAACTTACCTCAGACTGAAAAAGCTACTTGGATGAGGTGTAAAATGTTTCTACTCAACAATGAAGAAATCCAGTTAACATGACTCAACTTTCAGATAACCTCACCTGGGTGACTGAGAATCTTCACAAACATATTAAACTTTGGAGGTTACCATAGCATGTAAAATGACACTAGAGTATATCCGTAGATCTTACCATTAGGTACATAACCTTGTTTAAAATACAGTACTAGTAGAACCAGATTCTACATACAGAACATGTACTATTGTACCAAAGTGTGTACCATGCTATGTACCAAGATCAGCAAATAAGTACCATATACCATGGTACTGTCAAAACTCCCAGATTACAGATGCTAAAGACAGCCTCTGCTAACAGTTTTGCTGACACATTCTGTTCCAATTACAGCACAAAATTGGGGATTAAGTTAAACAAAAGCCACGGATGTTACTTGGGTCGTTGAAGTGGCGGTTTGTTAAACGGCATTTAACAACTATGTTTATGATGAATGCAACTACAGTACATGGCACATAATTAATCTCCCTACAGTTATATAATTTATTCACGACTCAGACTGTGAGTCCTATTTAACCTGGAACATTACTTTTTGGAAAGATTTGCATTTTAAATGCAAGGTCTTTTAAACTTTTAAAGTAATATTTGTTGTTTTTGTATTTTTTTAGTTACACATACTGTATAAAATCAAATCCAGTTTACTTTAATTATAACAATTTTTAATACAGTTGTCAAGTCTGAAATATGAGCAATAGATATGTAAATCATTTTAAGATGCCTTTTCTTCCACAAGCAAAATATTTTAATTAGTTGAATAAAAAAAAAAATCCAAATAAAGATTTGTAAGGCACCGAAAGAAATGAATGATTGATCTGAAATCAATCAATCTTGCAGCTGCTGCCTCACAGCTCCAGGTTCCCGTGATGCGTGCTGTGCAGCCTGCGTGACAGCCATGACATTAATTCATGCTGAAAGATTCTGTGTTTGCTCCAAAAACAAGAAGTCTGCTAGTGAAAACGTAGTTATCTGCTCGCAATGGCTTGATCTCTCATGCAGCAATCTACCATCCGACTGCCATTTGAGCAGTGAAAGCATGTACACGCACACAGACACACATACACACATTTTAAGTGAACATGATGAGCATGATGAAGAGGAACTCACATCATGGTGATGTTCGTGGATACCGTAGGGACGTCTTTAAAGTGAGCACCGTTGCAGTCAAGCTCCAAATCCCTACACTGACACTCGACTGGTACGAGCCCGAGTACTGAGAAGAAGGAAAAGAGGAAGAGGAAGAGAGATGTTAGGAAGAGTGATGTATCTCAATTTGGACTGGCTTTCAAAGAGAAATCCACAAAATCTTTTACTAAAATAAATATGCAAAAAAAATCTACAGAAAGTTTCTCATGAAAGCGTAGAACCTTTTATTTACTTTACTGATTTTAATATTATGGATAATTATGAAATTCATTAAAGATTAAGCCATGTGCTTTGATAAGTCGTATATAATTATCTTATATGGTACATTTATTTTGACATTTTAATTGGTACATGGTTTTATTTGTCCATGCGTTGTTCTTACATAATTACTTTATTTACACATATTTATTTTTGTTTTATTCATGCATTTTAATGCACATATGCATTATGTACGGATTTATTTTTTACATTTCATTATTTCTTTATTTCATATTTATTTTTAAAATAATATACTGTATTAATTATGTTGTTTTATCATTATATTATATTTTGTTTTATATACTGTTTTTAATATACTAGTGTTTTTCAATATACTGTTTTTAACATTTTATTTTACCATTATATTTCATTTCGTATCATTATATAGTATTTTGTCATACATCATAATCTTATATAGGAAATTTATTTAGACATTTTAATTTGTACATGCTTTTATTTGTCTGTGGATTTTTCTCACATAATTACTTTATTTACACATTTTCATTTTTCAAATGTAGTGCATGTTTATTCATACATTTTTTGTGAATGTATGCATTATTTATGCATTTATTTTTATATGTTTTTACATTTTCAAATTTGGTTGTTTTGATTATAATATACAGTTTTTAATATTTTGTTTGTAGAATGCACCATTTCAGGGTATAACATGCTGCGTATGTAAATCTCACGTAATTTTGATATTGATATAGAACATGGTGCCTTACAAGTATGTATTTAATTACAACCCATCAATGTGCATTTGCGAGTATTAGTATAGCCAGCTTTACAGATCCAAAAAGTAGCTGGAAGGTCAATGAAGAAAGTTGAGAGAGAGGCAAAAGTGAGCTGTCTGAGCGTAAAAGCTGTAATAATGATAAAACAGTCAATTTTTGCCCAGTCTAACACTTCAGATCCACTTCATAAAGTCTTGCAATTGAAATAAATACAGTTTGGATAAGACCAGTGGAGGAAGAAATTGACTGTAAGACCAAAAAAAAAAAAAAAAAAAGGGATGATACATACAGAAATATACGTAGACCTCAATGTGCATATGTGTCCACTTACTGAAGTTGTCAGTGGTATGTCAGAGGGTAAGATTTTAGAGTGGTGATTATATGGTCATAAGTTCAAATCCCAGCATCCTCGAGCATGGCTCTTAACCCTCAGCCTGCTCAGTTGTATAAATGAGATAAAAGCTGGTCTGGATAAGGGTGGCTTCCCAAAACCAGAAACTGTAAGATGCACATACAATCTTGGCCAAGAAGAGATCGAACCTGGTCAGTTCCAGAAGCTTCATTGCTCCTGGAAATCTGACAAAAAATCTATTTCTGTAGCAAAAACTCATACAAACTTCGCATGATCTAATTATTTCTGCACAAACATTTATACAGTCACAACGCATAGCCATGATTTCAGTCTAACAGTGTAAGTGTTTCCTCATCAAAACTATAGCTAAGGTGTGATGACAGTTGCACTTATTCTGTATGGCATATTTCTATTTCAACAGTAAACAGTTACACATTACTGTATGTGGAAGATTAATGACAAGAAATTGGACAGGATTCACATTTACACTTTGTGCTGTAATTTGTTGACAGACAGATTTGATGTCATGTGATACTGAAAAGAAAAAGACCAGACTGTTTTACAGCACGGCACAGCACAAACAAACAAAAAAAACATAATTCGACATGGAAAAACATTCCTTAGGCAGAACCATATGAGGAATTACAGCCCTGTTAGTCTCCACTTCCTGACTTGTCACATCATAGATTGTCATCCACTTCACAATGCAGCACTGAAAGGATCTATCGGAGTTTCTTATCCATCCTCTGCAGGCTTCTGCTTTGACGACCCTCAGACGTTGTATCCATAGTGGCCAAGTATTTAAATAAAGTGGTTGATCATTGATTGACCTCATTGTTATGTTTGTCTGCTGTGCTTCGATAAGCTTACCGACGTCAGGAGAGCCACATGCAAACACGCAAACACGCATGGTGTCATGTACATCTGTTACGAGAAAAAACATAAGCCATTTTAACAAATCTGGATAACAAAGAGTGTTTGTCCATCCAGACATCTTTACATCTATATATAAATAAAACAAAGGTTTTGTCTGTACATTGGTTAGACTTTGCTCTTTTAATGATATGTTATGTATCCTACATTGGAAGATCCGAAACCAGTCTCAGATCATTTTCTGTCTGTTCTTGGTCACCTCCCTGGCTAAGGCTCTTCTCCCCCAATCGCTCACTATGGCCAGACGGCCCGCTTTAGGAAGAGTCCTGATGGTTCCCAACTTCTTCCATTGATGGATGATGGAGGCCACTGTGCTCATCTGGACCTTTATTGCTGCAGAAATTTCTCTGTACCCTTCCTCGATACAATCCTGTCTCAGAGGTCTACAAACAATTCCTTCGACTTCATGGCTTGGGTTTGTGCTCTGACATGCACTGTTAACTGTGGGATCTTACACAGATATGTGTGTGTCTTTTGAAATAATCTCCAATCAACTGAATTTATCACAGGTGGATCGAGTTGTAGAAACTCAAGGATGATCCGTGGGAAGAGTAAGCACCTGAGCTCAATTTTGAGTGTCATGGCAAAGCCTGTGAAAATTTAAGTACATGTGATTGTTTTCTTTTTTTATTTGTAATAAATTTGCAAAGATTTCAAACAAACCTCTTTGATGTGGTCATTTCGGGGTATTGTTTGTAGAATTTTGAGAAAAATAATGAATTTAATCCATTTTGAAATAAGGCTGTAACAAAGCAAAATGTGTACAAAGTGAATCGCTGTGAATAGTTTCTGAATGCACTATATTACACACACACACACACACACACACACACACACACACACGTAGTCTAATCAGCGCTTAACTGCATGCATAAAGTTTTGTAAATTCGTTTAATGTTTAGCTTGTATTTCATAAGGCTTTGCCAGCGGTGGTACAGCGCAACGGGGGACATTATTTACTATTAAAGAAAATTATGATGATCTGTCACGGTGTGCGCCCAAATCTACTATCGCTACTCGCTCACTCCGTAGGCTCCCTGAATAGGCGGCAAAGGGACGGAGCCGCCTATTCATGCTGGCTGGCGATAATTAACGGTAATATGATTTCGGGCTTGCTCCGCATTATAAAAGCAAGGCACGGAGTTTAGTCCGAGGTCCGGAAAGTACATGATACAGTGGAGAATAAGAGAATGGCATGCGAGTGGAGCGATGTGACGCGCCCCAGGGACTTTAAGAAGCACCGTCACGAGGGAGCGTGCAGCAGCGCTGCCTCTGCGTGCTCCGTTCTGCCACTCCTCCCACCGTCACTTATTGTCAGCTGTGTGCCCGCATGCCAGTGTGACAGTGCCACCGGAACTGCACATGTACAACCTTTATCCCTTTCCCATTCTTTCCATTCTCCCTCCTTCAACCCTTTCCTTCCCCATTTTACCTAAATAAATTACCCTTTTCCCTGTAAGACCTCGCCTCGTGTCCATGCTTTATGTTGCTGCCCGTGCAACATGGGTCGAACCCGTTACAGATCATAACAGCCTACTGCATTTCATTCTTATAATAATGCGAAAACACAAGCGGGGCTGAATGACCGACATCTGCTGACGCAGTAGAACGTCCTGACAATGTTTTCATTTTATGGTCATTTATTTCAGTTAATAAATCTACT
>JAQKPX010000002.1:5386305-5398966 GCA_030068255.1 Clarias angolensis | reverse complement strand
TATAAATCACAGCCCTGTAAATTGTGAGTGAATTTCACAGATGCAAGGAAGAAAGCAAGACTTTATATCACAGATATTAATTTATACTTTGAACAGGAAATTATACTGTATATGCTTTATCTGTATCAGGTTGGTCAAAATCTATCTAGGAATTTGACAGAAGTTTGTTGACGGCAACTAAAACCATCTGTTAAAGATGAAACTTGCTCACCAAAAAAAAAGAAAAAAATTGCTGTTCTGTACGTATTCTTTTCCCTGTGTTAATTTCAGAAACTCCAAAATAAATGTAAAATAACTCTTTTTATTCACGCTATTAAAGATGTGGTGGCACGGTGGCGTGGTGGATAGCACCTCCTGGGTCGAGGATTCGATTACGGCCTCGGGTCTGTTTGCATGGAGTTTGCATGTTCTCTCCATCTCCGATGGGTTTCCTCGGGCGTGGAGATTAGGATAATTGGTTCCCAAATTGCCCATAGTGTTTGGATGAGTGAGTGAGTGAGTGAGTGTGTGTGTGTGTGTGTGTGTGTGCTTGTGCCCTGTGATGGATTGGCACTCCTGGGATAGGCTTCAGACTTCCCGTGACCCTGTATAAGACAATCTGTATAGAAAATGAATAAATTAATGAATATTAATTATGAATGCTGTACAATCATTCCGGCCCATTACTGCCATGACTGCAGTGGTAGTTCTGAAGACTCCAGACTTTTTTTTTTGTGTGTGTGTGTGTAATTCTAATGTTTTAAAATTCTCTGGCAGTAAGAGAGCCCAGAGGTTCCTTTAGTAAAATTGAGTTGACACAAATTTCCTGCAATTTTAATGTTAATTTTAATTACATTTTTAATGACTGGTAATTCACTTTGAAGTAAAGGTTGTGACTCATTACCAGTTAAATCAATAGACTTCCCTAATCACTTGCATTTTGAGTATTTGAATTGTACACAATATTTTATACAATAAAATAAAGAAAAACAGTAAAAAAAGATTTAATCAAAAGAAAGGCAGCATGGTGGCTTAGTGGTAAGCATTATCGCCTTACCCCTCCAGGCCCCGGGTTCGATTCCCGCGTCGGGTATGTGTCCATTATGTCTTCATATTCTCTCTGTGATTGGATGGTTTCCTTCAGGTTCTCCTGATTAAGCTAATTGGTGTTTCCAAATTGCCCATAGTATTTGACCAGAGGTCCTACCATGGCCGTACAAAAGAAATGGGAATAAATGCAATGGTCACCATTGGCCTTCACATTTCCTAGTTGGACTACAGAGGTTCCTAAGAAAGCGAATAATAATAAAAAAAATAATAAATAAAACTTTTAGGTGTACATGTATGTATCTTCACATCAATCAATCTTATATCATCCCTCCACCTTGACACAAGTGTTGCCCCATTCTCAGAACTTCTAGAACGACTTTTGTTTCCCAGAATAGAAAAAGATCCATTTAATATGCAAACAACTTGCCTTCAACCCATTCCTTCACAAATTAATTAACTGAAAATGTGCGTTGTTTATACAGCTTATTAACGAGTTCGTATAAATCCTTTCCTTTACATCCAATTAATGTAGCATGTCTATACAAACTCGGGGCAAACTTGCAAAACTGCAATAAAAGCCAAATTCCAATTTACACTCGGTTTCAATCAGTAACTTCAAAGAGTCGAGGCTAGACGAGTGAGAAATGGCGAAGTGCCGAACGCACAATCAGTCACAGCTGACTGAATCAAAGAGAGAGTCATTTATTATTATAAAGGGCATTTAGATGGATACGCATGTGTGTAATGCCATGCTGTAATTTGTCAGATGGCTTCATGACTGACATTTCCTGCTTGGATTTTGGTCTGATGAAGTAAAAGGAGGAAAGACTCAAGGAAGATAGACCGGAGGGAGAGACTTGACAAACGGATACGGAGATGCAGCAGTTTCAGGGTTTAGATTCAGTGATGCCTCATCCCAGCTGTGGAAAAGAGAGAGAAAGAAAACTGCTGATGTTGATGAATTTTTTTTTTTTTTTTTTGACTAATTGTATCTCATATGGAAGCACACAGCTGGTCATTTACATGATTCTCCTGTAGCTGTATTTAAAGATGTTTTCCAGCCTGCTGTCATTTAAGCTAATTTATTAATCAAAGTTTCATCACACGCCTGAAACGCAGAATGAAAACATGCGCACTTGACGTTTTTGATATGATATTCATCAAATATTGTTTTTTCCCCCCAATTAATACATTCAAGAATGAGAAAGCTAACTCGTAGCTCTACCATGCTGAACACCGCATACAGTGAAGGGAAACATGTATTCCATTAGTACGTTCTTGCAGAGCTGTTGTTTACAGCTTCGAGACACCTATGCTAAGAAGTAATTAGCTTTTTTTTTTTTTTTTTCTATCTGCTTTCACCACTGTGGTTCAATTCGATCCAATTCCTCTTGTCAAGTCACTTCCCATTCCTTTCAAGGATCCCTGAGATAGACTGGCAATTTCGAAATCCATGAATTTTTAATGGGATTTCAGGGAGGAGATTGGCTAGGCCATGCAAGGTCTCCATGCAGATCATTCTGCCTGAATGTTTGGGGACACTGTCTTGTTAAAACATCCATCTTCTCCCCTGATTCAGTTTTTCTCCTAGTGAGACCAAATTGTTCTCTAATATGGTTTGGTGTATCGCTCCATTCCCGTTTCTTTCAACGATATAGTATACACTCATGAACAAAATATTACAGTATACTGTCATCATTTTGTTTGCCATGTTACATTAAGAACACAGGTACACAGCGTTCCTTTTTCATGGATAATTCACATCTTCTTAATGGGCTCTGTACATTTGCATGAAATTTGTCCATGCTGTACTCTACTGCATTTCCAGGTTATGGAGCAGACGACTGGTTCCACTGCTGATCACGCCAGATCCTCCATCATTCCTATTATTTAGCATTGTACTATTGGATAGATAAGTCGAGGCAGTGGAGGCTCAAATATGTAAGGTCACTGATGGGAAGGTGAGGGGTTCAAGCCTCAGCGCCACCAAGGTTCCACTGCTGAGCCCGTGAGCAAGACCTTTAACGTTGTCTGCTCCGCTGTATCATGGCCGACCCTGCATTCATACACCAGCTTCCTTACTGGGATATGTGGAAAAAATGATTTCACTGTGTCAAATAACTGAATCATAATATTAATGTGCCATCTTCCCAATGTGTGTGTATTATGTGTATACTTTAGTACAATCACAACTATAAGCTTGTTGTGTCCTTTTGCTACTGAATATTCAATTTGGAATCTGTTTATAAGTACAAATTGAAGTGGACCGGCAAAAAACTGTCAAATTTGAAGCAGAAAAACACATATTTCTCCTTCCTGTGCACGGTGCGGATGTGTAATATCTAAAGATCAATTTATATGATTCAAGTTGTTTCCATTTTTATAAAAGGAAAACATAATATACCTGTATATTAAATATGCTTGATAAGAAAACGGTCCGCATGTTATGTTCAAAATAAAAGCGACCACATCTCTCTCGCTCTCTCTCCTTCTTTCTCTTTCCCTCTCTTTTTCATCCTTTCAAAGACAAGTAATGAGTCCTCGTCAGTTTTCTTTCTGCATGCCATTTTTCATGTCAGAGCCAACAAGCCTCTCATATTTAAGGGCAAACAGCAATCAGTTCTGTTCTGGGTGAAATCTGATAATAGTTTTTATACCAAAGTAAAATCTGTCACTTTAAAGCAACACGGCACATTGCGTTTCTGTCTGTTTGGAGATTTTGGGTACGTTGTTTAAATCAATGGCACTACAGTGGCTTAGTGGCTGGCACTGTCACCTTGCACACCGCCAGGATCCGGGTTCGATTCCCGCCTTGTGCACGGTCTGTGTGCATGGAGTTGTGCATGTTCTCCTCGTGCTTGGTGGGTTTCTTTCCACAGTCCAAAGACATGCAGATTAAGCTAATTGGCGTTCCCAAATTGCCCGTAATGTGTCAATGAGTGTGTGCCCTGTGATGGATTGGCACACCGTCCAGAGTGTACCCCGTCTCATGCCCTCAGTCTCCTAAAATAGGCTCCAGGCCCCCTGAAAGCCTGAACAAAGGATATAGACGATGAGTAAGTGAGGGTGAGTTGTTTAAATCACTGTGGCTACGGCAATTCTGACCAGAAGTAAAGAGATCACTGGCAATACAGAAATAAATAGATAAGTCGCATAAATCCTAGTGTTTGATTTGTAGCTCTTTGAAAAAAAATTGGGATCTTGTGCTGCTGAGATGTGCCCGAATGCAGTGCCAACATCCACAGTGAGTCACAGCATGTCTTATTGGTCTAAAATAGTGCTGGAGCAGAGAAATACATACACAAGGTTGAGCCTGAAGCCCACATTGCACTTAAAAGAGCTTCCATAAGTAGTGCAATTTACTACATCAGGTCCAATTTGCAACGTTTCAAACAAATTGCGCAGTAATGACTCCATTTGGAGTGTGGATCTATTGTACGGATCAAAGAAACAAACAAAAAGTGCCTTTAAAGTGGTACACACTTATTTCCTGCGGCTATGAGATGGTACGTAGCTGCTTTTTACATCAGCGGAGACACGCAGTAATTTGTTAAAAAGTCTCTGCCCGATGAGGCCGGTTGTAGTTCTAGTTTTGAAAACTGCTCTAATGACTACTTATCCATAAGACAAACGGTTCCTCTTAACAGCACAAACAAAGGATAACCCTGTGGATAAGCTGTTGTTGCTGGCAATATGCAGGTACATTATCTGAACACAGACCTTCATTATAGCTAGAACATTTGAAGTTATGTGGAATATGTTCAGGACTTGTTTTCAATCAGTAACCTTTTACAATAAAAAAACATGACAGCAAGTGAAATATTCCTGAGGCTAAAAACCGTTTTTTTTTTTTTTTTTTTTTTTTTTACATACTTACATATACAGTATACCGGACTTTACCAAACACTTGGGTAATTTGGACACTACGTCTGTTTTTACAGTGTATATTGATATTCGTTTTATACTTTTGCACATTCTGGCTTAATTCTATGTTGATATACTGTATATATCCTTCTTTTTACTGTATATGCTTATTCATTTTATAACCATATTTATTTTTACTGTTTTTATTCTATTTTTATGCTTATTTTCTACTTTTTTAGTCGCATTCATTAGGGGGACAGAAAATAAAGAATTTCATTGTACAGGGGGGAACATGTTTCTATATACTGAATTTCCAATTTCCCACACCACCACAATATCCACCTCCTTTACTGTTATTACTCTCCCAAATTCCCACAATGCCTTGTGTTCTTGACATCAGAGTTCAAATCCATAGTTTAGTTTCTGGATTCACAGTTGTAGTTATCTTTAGCTCAAGCCAGAGCCATCCTATCTCATTTGTTTTGTTGTGTGCTTGTACTAAGATGTTTAATAAAGAGTAATCTGTGCTTGCATCCGCGACATCCTTCATCAGTCATCCCTCACAGCTCCTGTATAATAATGCATGTTCAAATCCCAGACGCATTAAGTTTATGTATGAAAATATGTAGGTTTTTATTTTTTAATACATTTGGAAGGAGCGGTGTTGTTTAATACAAAATCATATAGCCTTCCTACTCTCTGATGATGATGAGTCTGATGAAGAACACTTACAGAAAATGTCTCTTAAGTCAATTTTAAACCAGGGATTTGTCTAGATTCAGTCTAAATGTGTTTTTGATCTATACGGTAGGTTCTTTTCCTGTCATGTAGAAGGCCTGGGTTCAGTTCCCACCCAATGCTCAAACCTCAGCCACTGGATGATACAGTTCTGGTTCCAAGCCCGGATAAATGAGAGGGTCGTGTCAGGAAGGACAGCTGGTGTAAAACCAGTGCCAATTTGTGTGCAGCTCGGATGGTCCGCTGTGGCGAGCCCTTGACGGTATCAGCCGAAAGACGAACAACAACTTATGTCTATGCTGGGATTTAAAAAATTTTATTTACATTATTAATATTTTTTTAAATGTTCCACATTTAAATAGTTTTACATTCAACTATTTATTCATATAAGCTTCAGTTTTGCTTTGACATCAAAATGTGACATGCCTATGCTACATAGAAAGTATTAAACATGAATAAATAAATAAATAAATAAATACAATTTATTACCTATTATAAAATTGTGTGTGTATACAAACATTAAATGTGAGAAAAAGAAACACACATTCCTAATTTTTGTCCTTTTTCCATATGGCCACTGCTTAAACAAGCCAATAAGATTTCCCCCCCCTGTTGTGACATCATATAAGAAAATGTGCGGGTAGGATGGTTGCATAGTAGTACCTTATTTACATAGACACCGGAACAGTGTATTTGGGGAGCTCTGAGACATGTGTAAACTAAAATGAGAAAATAGTAAAATATGGGACCTTTAAGGTTCAAGTTTAAGATGAGGTTTCAGTTTTTTACAATTTAGGAATGGGGCGGTAAATTATACGATGGCCAAACGGTTGTGCATTACTGTATCTGAGAGTTATTTCAGATGGAGCATCATCTGAGATGTGAGTTAACAGAGAAACATCATCCTCCATTAAAATCTTGTAACTCAAGTATTCATCAACTAATGTCTATGACACATTGTACAAGTGAGGTCATTTGCATGTTACTTTTCAGGTGCAAAGTTTTTTTTATTAATTTAAATTTTTTGTATTTAATTACCAAGACTCCCAAGTTGATTTTTTAAAACATTAATCCGTGTGCAAACATTGGGGCTTAACAGGGAGACAATTGACTTAATTATTATGGCGGATTGTTATAGTGCACATCGACTCTGTAATTATGGAAATCCCTTTATTACCGTGATGAAAATGCTATTTATGGTGCGTCCTTATTTATAACTATCACAGCTCACTTCATTAAAAATGATACAGTAGTTCATTAAAATGATACAGTACTCTAAGCGCAGGAATTATGGTTATTATCCTGCCAAAATACACCCCATTCTCAGAACAAAACTCTCAACTGCCATGCATTTAATTTTCACAAACCTTTAAACAATATTTACCACTTACACAATATTTTCAGATCTGACTCTGGAACACTCATGAACACATTCTCAGTGCCAAAATCAAAATCACACTTGGATGCAAAGTGGCCCACACACGCCGTAAAAGATAAACACAACTAGTGCACTGTTCTCATCTAGAAATCTCAGCAGTCCAACAAGGGACTGTGGGGGTCAGTGGTGACCATTGTGTTTATGTCTATTTTTTCATGACCATAGTCAGATCTCCAGTCAACATCCACACATACTCATATACTATGGACAATAATTGGGAATGCCAATTAGCATGTCTTTGGACTGTTGGAGGAAACCCACCAAGCATGGGGAGAACACGCAAAATCAGGGGCAGACTCACACAGACCCCCAAAGCAGGAATTGAACCCGGACCCTGAAGTCCCTCAAGGCGACAGTGATAACCATTAAGCCACCCCAGTGGCACACCCATTGTTAATATGCCGCAGATAAAAACTGTGATCACTCGCATCCAATCAGTTAATATCGTTGAACTCTTTCATATTTGCAGATGGTGATGCGTACAGTATATCACTACATTGTGTTTTGTATCTGCAGATTACAGTGTGCGTTCTGTATTTGCAAGCATTTGTACAACATGTTCTACAACATAAGGGGGTTCTTCAAGTTGGATGGTTTACTGTAGCTGTTTTTTTATGGTGGGTGGTTTACTCAGACACCATAAAGATTTTTTTTTCCATGAGTGAATCCACATAAACTGAAGAAACGATTCCATCACCTGCACCTGAGATCTCTTTAGAGGAACGATTGAGACAGGTGATAGATGTGAAAACTTCTTCGCTCTCTCGCCGACTTGCTCACTAAAAAAACCTGACAAACACTAATTAGACATGTTCTTATCAAGTGTGCATTCTTTCACAGTCACCTGACCAACGTTACCATTAAAGGACAATGTTGATCACACCAGGATATTTAGGATTGCTCAATTGAGGAACGGTACAACCAAGATTCCAGTTAACATTTTGCACTCATTCCAGGTCCACGTTGTTTCCTGAGCCCTTCCCGGGTGTCGGCACCAAGACGACAGGGCCAGCAGCATCCCACTCAGAAAACAGACCCATAATAAAAGTGCATTTTTCCATTATGCCCCCATGACATGGCTGACAGGTACTCATATAAAACTTAGCAAAACAACCTAGGAAAAGTGCAGCTTTTCAGCTTGCTTGTCAGTTTTGCTGCTTGTCCTCTGCTTTGCCCTGCTGACTGCCACACACCGTTAACGTCTAAGAGAGAGGGAGAAGGATTATATAAATATCAGTAAATATTCACAACCACCTCCGTTCCACTCCATGTGCGGTTTCAGACACGCTTTTCAGCTTCTCATTTTCCCCATTTTTTCATAATGTTTGTATAGTGGGGAATGTAATCACGGTGTAATTGCAGATGTTAAGACGTTTAATTATAGAACATAGAAAACAAACAAGAACAATGATAATCAAAACTGAACAGCGATGAACAGACTGTCAATGGTAATAACACAACAGATGCAAGACCAAGACCAAACCAAATACAAGACTATTTATACACAAGGAACTAGACTTATTGACAAGACTATGGTGCAGTGCATTCTGGGAAATTAAGTCAAAAACACAAACCATAAAACAGAGTTCATGGGTGCAAAATTCCCTCCAGGGGTCAACACAGACACATAATGTCCTTTCACTTATTATAAGAATCTCTTATAAAATATAATGTAAAAGTTAAATCCAAGTATATATATTTTTATATGGTTTTTCATAATGTGATGCTTCAGGTTGTTTGGTTAACCACAAGGGGTTTCTTAAGGTTGGTTAGTTGATTTACTGTAAGGGGGGTTCTCCAGGTTTTGTGGTTTACTATAATAGGGTTCTTCAGGTTGGGCGACTTACCATAAAGGTTTTTGGAGGTTGTTTGGTTTAACATAATAGGGTTTTTCAGATAGGTTGGTTGGTTTACCATAAGCGTGTTCTTCAGGTTGTGTGGTTGACAGTAATGGGGTTCCTCGGGTTGGGCGGTATACCATAAGGTTTTTTTTTTTTAAGGGGCTTCCTCGGGTTATTTGGTTTATTGTAAGAAGTTTCTTCAGGTTGTTTGGTTTAACATAAGGGGGTTCTTCAAGTTGGATGGTTTACTGTAGCTGTTTTTTTATGGTGGGTGGTTTACTATAAGTGGATATTTTAGGTTGTTTCTTTTACTGTAAAGTTGTTCTTCAGGTTGCATTGCTGGTTTACTGTAAGTGGGTTCTTCAGGTTGTTTGGTTTACCATTAGGTGATTCTTCAGGTTGATTGTGTTACCGTAAGGCAGATTTTCAGGTTGGTTGATTTACTGTAAGGTAATTCTTCAGGTTGGTTTGGTTACCGTAAGACAGTTCTTGAGCTGGATTGGTTGACTGTAAGGGGGTTCTTCAGGTTGATTGGAATGTTGTTTGTTGACTGAACCACTGCTACAGATTATTAACAGAATTCAGATCTGGACATTAGAACATGTTAACCTGTAGAACATTTTTGCTTTTACCCTCTGCTGTATTGCTTTGGCTCTGTTTGTTTTTTTCAAGATTTGTTCTGTTAAAGGGTGAGGTTTCTCACAAACTGTTTTAAAATAATGATTATCTTATAATATTACCCTGTATTTTGCTGTCTTTATTTTCCTTTCAATGTTGAGAAGAAGTCTAAGCTGGGAGGCAACGTATCTATTAAAGGTATAGTGTTTGTTAAATTGATGTCACACATACAGTAAGGCTCTGTCTCATATTTGTCTCATATGAGGATAATTGTCTCAAACAAATATCTTAAACCTGATTTGATCACACAAAAATCTAATATTTACTGGATCACTTTTGTTTTTCATCTGGCTTTCCATGAGAAACAGAGCAAACAGTTTTTAATTGAATGTTCTGATATCAACGTTTGTGAAAGTTTGTGAACGGCCTAACCATTTGATTAAAGTGTGCTTTTTAAACATCCCATTCAATAGTAAATCTTCCTCTGAGTAATAATACGTTTCAGTCTTCTGGAAAGTCTTTCTATCAGATTTTGGAGGGATTCACTGATTCAGCCATATGAGCAGTAGTGAGGTCAGGCACTAATGTCAGGTGAGATATTCTTCCGTTCTTTGTTTCTTCCGTATACTGTAAACCTTGGCAAACCGCTGTCATGATTCTGCCGCTGTAGAGTGTTGGGTTGTGGGTGAAGGTGGATAAGGCATAGATGCAGAGGTGAGGAGCGAGTTAAAGTCCTTTTTATTAAACAAAACAAAACATGAACTTTAAACAAAACTTGAACAAAGGAAGTTGGCTTTTTACAAATGGAACATTCATCAAATTATAACTTTATGCTGTTTCAGTGTCTATGTAAATGAGCTACTGCTGAGCCCCATCTGAGCACAGCAGAGCTAAGCATCAAGTCATAGGCTCTTTATACTGTATATGAGGTCACAATAGGAGAAAAATCTAATTGGTAATCTAAATCTAATTGGGTTTTGAGTTAAAGGCTGATTTTATGTCAATGAGTTCCTTGGTAACTTTCAACTGAAGCTTTTTGTACGCTGTGGATTATAGTTATCTATCCAATTTATTTGGGTTTCTTTTTAATACACTGCCCAGCCAAAAAATTCACAATTTCAAAAGTGTCAAATTATTGGCTAAGCAATGAAAACAGCTAAAAAGATTTGAAATTATTGAAATTGGATAAGAAACCCTCCAACACATTATTAAAACATGGAAAGATAGTCCTGAACTGTCAACTTCATGGAAGAATTGTGGCCGGAAAAAGTCATCATTGGAGATCACTTGGTGAAGTTTCTCGCTTTAAGTGAAGTTACACTTTTAAAAAAATAATAAAAGTATAAAACAGAGCTATGATTAATTGTGACATTCAGAACATTTCCATAGACATGTTTTAATAAGAACTTTCAGGATCGGGACTAAACAACTGTGTGTCCATAAGAAAACCACTTGCTAGTGAGACTAATCAGAAAAAAAATGCTTCATTTTGCTAGGGAGCATAAAGATTGGACTTTGGAGCAATGGACAAAAGGTCATGTGGTCTGATGAGTCAAACGGTTCTGAGAGCATAAGGAATCATTTTCATGCATGAACTAATCCCGAAATCTTAGTGTGTGACTTGTCTTTCGCCAGGCAGTGTACAGTATAAACAATATAAACATGACCACTTGTTTTCATCTTCATGAAATTAAAAATATCTGAACCATCCATACCGTAGATTCAATTTAATAAACTATATTTACAAAAGGAACTCAAAGCCATCACCTTTACGGTAAATAAAGATGCTGTAAATCAAGTCTCAGTTTACTAACTGACGTTCTCCTGTACGAGTCCGTGCTCTTATCAGTTTCAAACAGATGTCCAGACATATTCATGTTTCATCTTCATGAAATTCAATCTGTCCTGTCACACTCATTTTGACATTTGATAACTAGTTTACATACAGATTTGAGAGAAAGTCCTGAAACTGGGTCAACACAGTTTGAGAAAAAATCTATAAGTAATGTCAGCCTGTGAGAGGAGCGATATAGGGGCAGGACATATCGGGTATAACGATGAGTCAGGTCTTTCATTTTCTATTCTGTTTGAGCAGATGGAGGGGTGTGTCTCTATCTGCATAATAAAGGTGTATCTTTATTATAAATCCCCCCAGCTCTGGCTCTTCAAAGGTCAGAAAGGCAGTTTTATGATACAAATTCTCTCTACTATCAAAATGAAAGGAGTTCAGGAGAAGACTCTATGAAGGTAATCATCACCATGGGTGTCATACTGAATATTGTATGACAGTTCCTACTTTAAAAAGCAGCGAAAATGGGTTATGCTGTTCAAGCCATGGGAGTTAAAAGTGTATTGGCTGGTATCAGCTGGCAAGTGACTACAAATGACCACTTTCACCATTCTTCCACTCTCAGTGACAGAACTGGGATGTTTATGGTCCCATACTTTACTCTTTCCTAGCAAACCTTTTTCTCAGATCTCCCCCAAAGTGTCTGTTAACTCCCAAGCTGAAATATCTCTCAAATAATGCAGGTTTTATACCTCAAACTACCTCTGTTTCTCTTGACACGCTGTTTCAGTATCTATGCAAATGAGCTACTGCTGAGCTGAGCAGTGATGGGTGGAGCTTAGCAACAAGAAGGGGAGGGTTTCCCTCATATGAGGTCACATTAGGGGGGAAAAAATCGAATTGGTTGGTTTAAACATTGGACAATACAAAAATGGAAAAAAGGACAAAAAACTGTTTTTTTTTGTGCATACACACCGGAGAGCCACGTGAACATCTAAAAATGACTAAAAAGAAAATGTTGCCTAATAGGTGCCCTTTGAATATAGTGCAGCGGTGTGAATCATCCAAAAAGGGACTGCATTATGAAGTGCCAAGTGCCACTCTGGATTATTTAAGATGAAGTGTTACGAAAGCATTAAGTTGATTTTCCACGTTATTTAATGTTAGCACATTTCTTATTTTGTCTGATTCTTAAATAATCAAACTAATAAGATATACTTGTTACACTTTGAAAATTCCCTCTGACACTCAGGTTTCCACCCGGATCTCAGCATGTCTGGCAGACATCTCATCCTGGATGGCTGCACATCAACTAAAGCTCAATCTGAGTAAAACTGAACTGTT
>JAQKPX010000002.1:5283168-5300587 GCA_030068255.1 Clarias angolensis | reverse complement strand
GTTCATGAACGACCCATCACTACAATCTAGCCAATCATGGGTGACTTTGAGCTGACGCAAGCTAACGGGTGGATAGTGCTTTTTTACAGTGTCTTACATCGCTCTCTACAGTGTCTTACCTTCCTCCTCCTTCCCGAGACACTGGAAAAAGGACGGGTTTCACACGTGCACCTGTCAAAACATTCTCCATCTTGCGATCGCTCCAGAACCCGAGTCATACCGCGCCGTGCCGCTGCAAGTACTTCACTAGGCGTGTTCGTCTCCCGGAGATTCTTGCAGCTATCTTTAGTTTTTTCTTTCTTTCTTTCTTTCATTTCACTCAATTTCATGAACCTCGCTTGCTCTGCCCAGAGACAACAGGTTTGGGAAGAAAAAAAAAGGAAAAACATAAAGGTTGTGGAACAATATGTATGCAAATGATGTCGTCCGGATGCGCCACTGGGTAATACACCCTCACCGATTATGATTTATGGAAATTCATCGGCCACTTATATATTCTTTAATTGAGCAAAGCGCACACAGGAATTACCAGTTTGTTTGTTTTTTTAAATAACGATTTACACTTTTTTTTTGTTTGCATGATCCATATTTGCGGTGGTTGCGAAACAGTAAAATAAAGAAAGAATGATGAACTCCAAGCTAAATCAAATAAAGCCAGGTGGATTTGCGTGTGTTTTCCTCCAACACTATAAGCTTATGAATCAGAAATTACTTTAAATAGCAGATTTCTGCTTTTTTTTTCACTTTTTAAACCTGTTGTGGTGATTGATGTGTTATTACAGTATTACAGATCTCTTCTTCTTCTTCTTCTTCTTCTTCTGCACGCTCGCGGAAGTTAGAAGGCGGGAGATTCGGTGCTGTAGGTACTGTAGGTCTTGCGATTCCAAATGCACTGAAATGGACAATTTCAGTTTGATGAATCACTGAAGACGGGGTCAAAAGACAAAAGCCTTTAGCAGTGGCCGCATGTGAGAAACGGTAACTTCCTGGATGTCTTCGTAGATTCCTTGATTCCTGGAGCATCTGTTCTGTTCTTCATGTCCACATTAGAGAGATCTGGTTTGCCAGATGTCTGAAAAATACACCTTTTAAAAAGAACAGCCAGACAAGCTCTCTCTCTCTCTCTCTCTGACGGCGTCAAACTTGACACATGCACCATTGGCTAAGATGATGGTTAGAGCCTCGGGTTCGATTTCAAGTGCTGCCATTTGCTCATCACTGGTAAAAAAATAAATAAATAAATAAATAAATGACAAGCTTATTTAAAACTGAACAGTTCTCACAACTTACGGACATCTGGTCATACAGAACTGGATATTTTTGAAGGGAACGAGATTAACTTATTCCAGCTTTACTACACCACTGTGTAAACAGGAGCCGAATGCCACGAAGACAGCAGCGGAGGCAAATATTACCCTTCGATATGTTTGTCTAGAGACCAAATAACAACATGGGAGACTGTACCGTGTAGGTTCTCGTTGTGATATTTACTTTAGGGCAATCCATGAATCGTCGTCAGAATACACAGGTGGGTGACAGCAGTCCAGGATGAATCATAATCATATCCAAAGGACAGAATTCAGTTTTCTTGGGAGCATAACGTTTGGACTTTGGACAGATGAAAAAAGGTCATGTGGTCGGATGAGTCCAGATTGACCCTATTCCAAAATGGAAACTTCTTCTAACGGTGCCAAATCAGCTTGTTATTTGTAGTAATGTTAGTTGATGACGAACATGTTAGCTGATGACAGTAACGCTAGCTGATGTAGGTTTATCAAATGGCTGATTTTATATATATTTCATACATTTATACAAGAATGTTTTTAAAAATACATTTAAAAAAATTAGGTCTGTTTAGGTGTGACGGTCAGTCAGATCAGTTGTGTGTCTTTAGGGAAGTACGGACTGGCTGCACTCATTGTACCGTACCTTATGGCAATAGTGCTACAGTAAATACCATAAATGCCATTTTTATGACTTTAAGGAGAAATAAGAGAAAAATGGAGGACGAATTACAAATTAGGAATCGGCGTAGTACACGTGGCATCATGGTCACATCAGGTCACATGATAATGAAAATGTTAAAGTAATTAAATGATATGATGCAATAAAAAATAAGACAAATTTTGCTTTGTCCTAACTCTTCTTTTTCATGTCATCTCTATTGATATGCAGTTTTCTGACCTCAGCCCAAACCCACATAAACACAGCTTAAGGAACCCACCCCTTTATGTTCCGGTGCCCTGGCTTGAACCGTAGTCCAATACTACAGTAAATGTCAGAATCATGTGTTCTGAACCCCATAAAGAATCTGCAGCATTAATCAAAGTGTTCGGGTCTCATCACTCCTGCGTAACGCTGTGTTCCCCCACTCCAGCAGTGTAAAGAAACACAATCTCCTACCCTGTGTTTCCCCTTTTTAATGACTAGCCATTTTAATGGGATTATCTCAGGCGGATTTCAGCACCGCGGCAGATGTCCGGTGTGTGTCGTTCCCTCTGCAGGGTTTCACGGGCATTGGTGATGATCAAATTCCCATTTGGTTTAGGAACACGTTACTCGATCACATGTTCGCATTAAAAAATACTTCTATTTCAGATGCAGGGTTAAAGTAGCCGTAAGTAAACTTTCTGGTGCATTAAGGCTTAAAACTAATGATAAAACTGATGGCACACTACAGTGATGAGCTACAGGTCAGGGGTAGCTCAGTGGTTAAGGCATTGGACTATGGTTCGGAAGGTCCCAGGTTCAAACCTTGAGCAAGGTCCTTAACTCTCAACTGCTCAGATCTCACTGCAGTCTTCCCTACGAACATTTAGGAAGTGGAAGGCCTGATCCTTAAAAATCTTTACATTTATACTTCTTGCCACCTTGCAGAAGAGAGGCACCTCAGTTCTGTGGAAACTGACAGAGGGGTCAGGGGTGGCTCAGTGGTTAAGGCATTGGACTACGGTTCGGAAGGTCCCAGGTTCAAATCACACAACCACCAAGTTGTCCCTCTTAGGCCCTTGAGCAAAGCCCTTAACCCTCAACTGCTCAGATGTATAATAAGATAAAAAAAAGGTTTTAAAAATGTAAGTCGCTACATTCCTGACCTCACTCCAAGCAATTTCCACATGTTTGGGCCATTGAAGGAGTTCCTGGGAGGCCGGGTGCAAGCAGTCTGATCATGCTTCTCCGGTGTACTGAGAAAACTTTCTACCTTGATAATACCCGAGCGCTAATGAGAGTTCAACAGCGGCAAACCTTTTTACACACAGTCATAACAAAGTCACGTTTAGAAAAAAAAATAATAATCAAGATGTTATTCTCATGTAAACAAAGAATAATTGGTCAAGGGGAAAAAAAAAAAAAAGAAAAGGAAAGACCGGAGTTTATCTCTGTGATGAAATTGAATAACCGACTTTAAAGAGGGTTATTTTTCTCTCGTCCAATTTGTACACGACGCTAAGCAATATTTAATTCTCCACACTTCACTGCACAGGTAATGCCCTCTAATCCGACAACACCGTGACTCCCAGAGAGAGAGAGAGAGAGAGAGAGAGAGAGAGAGGAAGTGCATTAAAAAAAAGATACAATAAGAAGTAGTGATTTGTAAACTGAAATGTAAAAGTGGCAGGAGGTCCTGAGCGTGTTCTCCGTCTGCACCCTCCATGTGGGCGGCTTCTATACCCAACGCTTTCCAATGTGCTGCTGCCAGACGATGGAGTGACTGTCACTGAGGAAAAGATGTGCATGAAATCTCAGTGAAAAGCTGAACTTGTACCTCTCCTCCACCCGTACTGTATATACAGTGGAGGTTAGGAGTAACAGGGCAGAACGTACAGAACGCGGGCGACAGAACAGCCAACATCAGGTACCAGTCACTCTACAGACACTTAGGGGATCCGTAGCTGCGGAGCTACATGCTACACTGCTGAAACTTAACTACACCAAAAATACACCCGTGACATTTAAAGCTTATTATAATTAACTAGACTCTCCCTGAACATTTGATCATATAGTAAGAAAATATTATTTAAATTGACCATACTGTACCTGAGAAACTGACAGGAAAGACCTTCCTTGCTCACCTCTTTCCTTTTTCCTCCCTCACTTCCTTCCTTCCTTCCTCCCACCATTGCTTCCTTCATTCTACTTTCCTTCTCTTCCTTCCTCCTTCCATCTCTTCCTCTCTCCCTTCATTTCCTTCCTTCTTCTCTCCCTCCCTTCCTTCATCTATTCATTTCTTCTTTCTTTCCTTTCTTTTTCTCTTCTGCTCTGTCCTTCTTCTTTCTCCTTTTCTTTCCTTCCTTTCCTCCATCATACTCTCCTTTGCCTCCCTTTATTCCTTCCCTTCTTCATTTCTCTCTCCCGCCTCCTTTCCATTCTTCCTCCTTTTTATTCTGATAGTAGTATGTTAACTCAAAACAAAATACGTACATACAGTATATTAATTAGAAAATGTGCATCAAAAAGGGTTTGGGTGGAGTAAAGTTTTTTTTTTTAGCCTTTATGGACGGAGTCTCCAGTCTCAACATGTTCTCCTTTCTTGGATCGCTTTTGGTCTGTCCTGACCACTGAAGACCTCGGAACATCTTACAAGAGCTGCAGTTTTGGAGTTTTGCTCTGACCCAGTTGTCTAACCACCACAGTCCGGCCCTTCTCACATTAGCTACATTTACAATATCTCCTTACAGTGTCACCTGGAAGTGGGCGGCATACTGTATATTAGGCAGAAAGTGAATATTTTATTCCTGAAGTTGTGGTGTGATGGAATCAGAAAAAACGGGCAAGCATAAGGATTTAAGTGACATTTCTAAATGATGATGGCTAGACGAGCTGGGTCATACGTGTCCATCAGGCGGCTATGAATATGAAATCGGTTTTGTTCCAGGTTCATGGATCGCTCATTTGGGATTAACTCTGTGACGCCCCAGCATCCATTGTTTAACTGTTGTCAAATTGAACTCGAGCAAAGGAAGGAATACACTGCTTCCCCTCCACACTTGACTAAAGTAGCGGCACACACAAGCCCCATGGAGAGCGCTTCAATCCCCGCAAGAGTTCATTAAAGAGCCTTGTTCAAAAAAAAAAAAAAAAAGCAGCCAGAACAACCCAGCTAAAGCGGGCGATGGCAACAAACAACTTATGAATTCATTCTGAAAACGTAGCCTCAGTGCTTCTCGGTTCCACCGCACCAAACACACGCTAGCTTCCCAACACCTACTGGATAATGCCTCGTAGCCAGACACCGGCACGGAGAACCTAATAACAATATTCATCGAGCTCCTTTTTTTGTTCTAGCAGAAGAAACGGGGTGTAAAGGAAGAGAGGATGGGATCCTTCCATCCTCGTTTTTTTTTTTTTTCCTCCTCCCCGAGAGCCGGCTCACTCGCTATCCAATTCTAATGAAGTGGGTCTCACTGTGGTGGCAGTGAAAATTGCCTTTTGGTCCCTGCATGATCATGTGAGAGTGTGTCCCAAACTCATGAGTTAGTTTTTTTTGGTGAGTGACTACTGAGCCTCTGCGTGTGTGAATGTGTGTGTGTGTGTGTGTGTGTGTGTGTGTGTGTAGCCTATTATCACATTCAAATACAAGCTGTCACTGCATAAACGGCGCACAAAGCACAGCTGACACGCGAAGCTAAGTAAAGATCTCATAGGCACAAACAGGCACGGTTTAAATACCGCTAGGACTACGCACAGACACAACCTACGCTATCCTTAAAGGACTACGCTAGCAACATTTTCATGCTAATCTGAGTTCCGAAACGTAAAACTCTACAATAAAATCATTGAACACACCGACGTATTGTCGCGTCATGCTCACATACATCATGCTAGCTGCTTTGCTAGCCTTTTCACCCTATGACACGGCGCGTCTGTAAGGTCTTAGCCACACAGACTGTCCACAATTACACACACATGCACACATACACAGACTGCTAAGCGAGTCAATGGTGAAGGAGGTGCTTCAATTAGCACAGTACTAATATTACTGCTGCTGTGTGAGGCGAGGCGAGGCGAGGCGAGGCAGCACGGCTAATGGAGCAGCCAGGCTGTTAAGGGAGCTGATTTATTGTTGCCAGCTTGGTTGAGACAGCCGGGAAGAAAGCGTATAAGAGCTGAGCGTACTGCTAATCCGTGCTCGTCGTACTGGATACATTGTGGTGTTCTGCATGAAAAAGTGTTTTTTAACAAATTAATATATATATATAAATTTTATTTATTTATTTATTTTTTATATAAGGAAAAAGAAGGAAATATCTTGTGAACATACTGTAGGAAGCGAACGTCCCAAGACTGGAATTTTTGTCTGATGTTTAACTCATCTTAAAACCAATTCTGAAAAAAGCTACCTTTAAATCAAGGTGTTTGAATCTGTTTTTAAGTTGGATTCTATTTGAATATTTCACTTCTTCTGTATTACAATAGGTGGCACGGTTGTGTAGTGGTTAGCACTGTCGCCTTGCACCTCCAGGGTTTGGGTTCGATTCCCGGCCAGGCTCGATCCCCGTCTCTGTGTGCATGGAGTTTGAATGTTCTCCCCGTGCTTGGTAGGTTTTCTCCGGGTACTCTGGTTTCCTCCCACAGTCCAAAGACATGTAGATTAGGCTAATTGCCATTCCCAAATCCCCAAATTGCCCGTATGCGTGTGTGCCCTGTGATGGATTGGCACCCTGTCCAGGATGTACCCCGTCTTGTGCCCTAAGAGTCCTGGGATAGGCTCCAGGTCCCCGTGACCCTGAATACAAATTGGAATTTTCTTCCAATCTGCAAGACTTAGTTAGCCAACAAGGACTATTTCCTCTGAATATAGAACTATAGAATCATTAAATAAAGTAAAAAAAAAAAATTTGAACCAAGAACCACAAAGCCATAGTACTGTACATAATACCTGTTTTTAGAATCCCAAGTGAGTCACTGCTATTTCAACAGCGAAGACGCCTGTCCCCAAAATCCCAACCCAACACCTATTGCCTGGGAAAGATGACGGCTAGTATGCGCCTTATCCCAAGACACATGAAGTCATCTTTTCTTTACAGGACAGTGCAACACACTGAGAACATCTGACCTCTTTCTCATATGTGGGGAGAACCTTTCAGAAGAACAACCATCTTGTAGCATCATACTCAAAAAGACTTAAGGCTGTAATTGGGGCTAAAGATGCTTCAACAAGAAAAAAAATGTCAGGTGCTTTTTGGCAAACTCCAGGTGCCCGTCATATACCTTTTACTGAGGAGTGGCTTTCGTCTGGCCACCCTACCATACAGGCGTGATTGGTGGAGTGCTGAAGGGATGGTTGTTTTTCTGGAAAGTTCTCCTCTTTCCACAGAGAAACGCTGGAGCTCTTTCAGAGTGACCATCAGGTTCTTGGTCACCTCCCTGACTAAGGCCCTTCTCCCCCCATCGCTGACTTTGGCCAGGCGGCCCACTCTAGGAAGAGTCCTAGTGGTTCCAATGTATTGATGATGGAGGCCACCGTGCTCATCTGGACCTTTAATGCTGCAGAAATTTCTCTGTATCCTTCCCCAGATCTGTGCCTCGATACAATCCTGTCTCAGAGGTCTACAAACAATTCCTTCGACTTCATGGCTTGGGTTTGTGCCCTAACCTGCACTGTTAACTGTGGGACCTTATATAGACATGTGTGTGTCTTTTGAAATAATGTCCAACCAACTGAATTTACCCCCGGTGGACTCCAATCGGGTTGTAGAAACATCTCAAGGATGATCAGTGGAAACAGGATGCACATGAGCTCAATCTTGACTGTCTTGGCAAAGGCTGTGAAAACTTACTGCATGTACATGTGGGGTTTTTTTGTTTCTTATTTTTAATACATTTGCAAAGATTTCATACAAACATCTTTGACGATGTCATTGTGCGGTATTGTTTGTAGCATTTTGAGAAAAATAAAGAATGTAATCCATTGTTTTGCTACTGTATGTTGGCTGTAACATAGCAAAATGTGGAAAAAGTGAAGCGCTGTGAATAGTTTCCGGAAAGCCACAGTAGGTAAGCTTACAGATGCACGTGACTGGCTCGCTGGATTGTAACTGAAGAGGAGAAAATGTATTTCATGTCAAAGCAGCTTAGTGTCATCTCTGATCTCAACGGTAGGAGGTTTAAATCCTGCCACTGTTGTGTGTGCATGGGATTTTCATGTTCCCCCAATGGATCACGGGTTATGTCCCAATCAGCCTGTATTATATGACTGTGTGTGATGGATTGGCACCCTATACAGGTTGTAACCAGTGTTGGGGGATGTTACTTTTTAAAGTAACTAATTGCATTACAAAATTACTGTCATTAAAAAGTAATCAGTTACATTACAGCGTTACTTTCTGATAAAAGTAACTAGTACTTTTCCATTGCAGAAAATGAAAACTCCTCTGTGATTCCTCATGCATGTTGTTTTAGTCAAGACCTTTATAATTATTCTACCATCATCACTCAGTGAAGTTTGGCCCATAATCTGTTACCCACTAATACCCCCATCTCACCTACGCGGTTTCGCGCGGTGGCCGTAAGTACGGTTCATCATGATTCACCGCAAGTTTTGGCGCTGCGATTAGGTTTCTATCTTTCCGCGCGTCGGTCCTCTCTTAGTCAAACTGCATACAGTAGGTGAGATAGAAGTATAACAGTAGGAATAACAGAGGGGGGCGGGTTATCGGGGGCGGGGCTTGTAGAACGACTTTCACACACACACAAAGGGATTGGGAATGACTGCTGTCTGGCTCACGGATTACATAAATAGTCTAAATAACGGATTACATTTTTGAAAAAGTAACTAAATAACTGAGTACTGGCGGACCAAACGCGTTAGATTACTCGTTACATCAAAAAAGTAATCCAAGTACTCTAACGCGTTACACCCAACACTGGTTGTAACCCACCTTTCGCCCCACCCTTCCCAAGTTATAGCTCGCAGGCCCCTTCAACCATATACAGTACAAACAGTATAAACAATAGATCAAAGCGAATCCATGGATACAGTAGATGTGGTGCTGTCAGACTTTAAACTCATGATCTTCCAATGAAATCCCTTTATTTCTCTATATAAACCCCTGATACACTAATGCACTTATCCCAGAGTTTCACTAGTGCTTGGACACCATCAAGGTAGAAACTTCTCTCAGTACGCCGGAGCCATGATCAGACTGCATGCTTCAAGTCTGAAACACTGGCCTCCCAGGAACTCCTTCATTTGGAAGTCTCTAACACAATTTGGCAATAAGTTTTATAAATTTTTATTCTACTCGCTGATTGTTTAAGGGAATGAATGTAGTGGGCTCCGAGTCACCTTTGCTGAGATCGTCATTCACAGATGAACAGCCGTCTGTAAAACATTTGAACGATTCAAATGGTTTACTGCGGCGAAGAGTCTCATCACCGTACTGTGCTTGAAGTCTTCTATAAATGTCAATCGCTTTTACGCTATCATTCGCCAGAAATTGCACCACAAATCCCGGGTTGAATTCAATGCCCATTGTATAATAACATAATCTCATAAATGCTCATGATTGGCACATCTATTCTTTAAACCACTCAATTATGCTCTGTTGCAGAGATGCCTGCGTTTAATAAGGATTATAATTCCCCATCTGTCTGGAAGGTCAAATATTAAACATTGAAAAAAAATGATTAAGTACTTACTGTTTATAAAGTAAAGTGTACACAGATTAGGATTAAGAAACAAGATCTTCAGTTGTGAGTGCGCTGCCAAGAACTTGAAAATAAAATGACATAATCCTTCATTAAAAGGTAACACAGGTTGTTATTATTGCCTGAAGGCTGGTGTGATAAGAACACATAACACATAGAAGAGTGTACTAATTAAATCCATATTAGGTGACATTAACACTGTTTATTAAAAGCATGCATGTGTTACAAATTAAATAACATACACTATACAGCATGTGACTTTTGCACACTTATTTATGAACTTTATGATTTATTTATCTATTTTATTTTTTTGCCTTTTAATATCACACACAAACATCTGGACCATCCATGTCATTTAACGGCTCGTAATAATTATCCAGCGACCAAATTGGCTATCTGGCCAGAATAAACAACAAAACAATATTATTGCTACAAGACGAGAACTCCAAAACGGCTTCAGCTTGAATGAAGTCAACGATTACACACTTTATAGTATATAGTATATAATTTTCAACCATATAATAATCCCGGTCCTCTCCGCATGCTACAGTAGAATCGATCAAAGGTTTAAAGCAGATGGCTGCCCCACCAATCAACTGGTACAGCTCTTACTTCCCTGCGTATCTTCTGAATACCTTTGGAAGGATACGCTGACTGAAGGGTGTGAATGTCAATGTGTAAGATAATGTGGTTGCACATTTGAATAAATGAAATATTTATGCCGCTGTTTCAAATTAAAATTCAGCATACAGGATCTGGGGAACACATTAGAACATTGCTAATAGGATGATTTCCATATAATGCTGTCAGAGACAGATAGAAGGGCAAGCCCAGGTCGCTCATGAGAGCTTCCTGATATGGGGGGGGGGACCTGACTGCTCCGGGTGCACCTGGAACTCCCAAAGCTTACTGAATAATAACTCCCATCCTCAGGGTTATTGATAGGTGCCGCCTAATCATGTGTTTGTCTATTTAGAAGATGATACACCGTGCATCATGGCATGTTATCGACTATATTAAATATGAAAGATAGATTTAAATCAACAAAGATTCACTGCAATATATAGCTGTTATATACTGTATTGTGCACAAAATAGCTCTGAAAAGACTTTGATTGACACGTATGTTGGCAATGCCCTTCCGTAGAAACAGAAAACCCGCCCCCTCCTTATGCCACGCCTTCTTTCCTGAGCCACGACCCATTAGGACTTCATTAGGACTGACGAGGACGAAGGCCAGAGCTCTGAGAATTACTGTCACAAATGCCGCACCTGCTTCAGAGATCAGAACTGACAGACGCACAATACTCCTAAAAAAAAGGCCACGCCTCCTTTATTAAAATTGACATCGATCAGATACACCTCCTTCACCAGGACACACAAGGAGCAAATGCCGTGTCTCCTTTTCCTTGGGCAGACAGATACACAGGCCACACCTTCTCCACTAGTACTCATGCAAACCACGCCCACTTAACACTGAGTCTGACGAATCAAAAAACTCCTTGGTACGGACAAGCGTAAAGGACCACAGGTAAAAAGTCTGTATAAAGGCCACGCCTCCTTCATTTTAACTAACCGCACAAAGACCACACCGCCTTTACTTAACATTTAAAAAGGCCACGCCTCCTTCATTAGAACTAACTGACACAAAGACCACACCTCTTCACCGGACAGGTAAAAAGGTCACGCCTCCTTCGTCAGAACTAACCAGAACAAAGGCCACGCCTCCTTCATTAGAACTAACCGGAACAAAGACCACACCTCACCCCCTCAATGGGCAGGTAAGAAAGGCTCTGCCTCTTTTATTTAAACTAACTGGCACAAAGACTATATCTCTTTACTGGGCAGGTAAAAAAAAAAACACCACGCCTCCTTTATTAGAACAAAACGAACAAAGAAACACAAAAACCTCCTTGGTACGGACAAGCATAAGGATCACGCCTCTTCACTGGACAGGTGAAAAGGCCAGATACACATACACATACAATACCCTCTTGTCCCACTTTAGAAACTAACTGACACAAAGACCAGTAACAGAACAATCATACTGTACCTCCACTGGAACGGAAGAGTCACAAAGACCACGCCTACTTCATTGGAACTGACTTGACACAAACCCACACCTCTAAACAGAGACTAACAAGCACAGGCCACGTCTCCGTTATTGAAATTGACTGACAAACAGGCCGCACCTCATCACTGAGACAGAACACCCCCGGGCAATTTCTCCCTTTTAAAATGACTTTATCCTTATATTAAAAATGTGTCAATCATTATTTATTATTATTGATCGGCTATCGATCAGGAAGGTTAAATTAGACGAATCGCTGCGTCGATGGCCAGCGCTGTGCCGTTTATGAACTGGACCGTAATCACATTTTGTCAGCTCATGTCTTCATCACAGCTCACCTCATCGCAATCCTCCAAACACTGGCTCACGGTAGATATTGGATTTCTTCATCTTAAGCCTCTGTTTTGGATGTAATCGCACCAGGGCTGTCATACAATACCCTCTTGTCCGTCTCCCCAAAGACAAAAGGGTAATGAAAAGCTGTGTGCTCGAACTCCCTTTTTTAACCAAAATATGCCCAGATCTGAGCTATAAACATCTGCAGCAAGCAGGAGCAACAACCATTTCACTATCTGTTTAAAGAGCGACAGAATAAAAAAAAAAACTACATTAATAGGAAACATTAATTTCCCTTTCAAATAAAGTCGTAAATGGTTTAATCAGGAGTGTGTAGCAATCGGATTGTCTAAGCAATGCTCCATTTAGCTCTAAATACGAGCTATAATTAATCCCTAGGTAATTTATTGTGTTATAAGTGTCATTATTGCTTTTTTTTTTAACATTCTGTGTGTATCGAAAGCATTCTCGGTGTTGCGGTGAGTTTTATTTTGCTCTTAATATCATCCCGTTTAACACAGTATGATGAAGATTGTAAAAAAAAAAACAGAGTTTTAAAAAGTCTTTAGTTATTTATAACGTCACGGCTATCATGCTAATCATGGCAATCAGCTGGACCAATCAGAGGCCAGGATACAATCTTTTATATTCTTTAGACTAATCCTGGGCTCATTTCATTTAATGGGCAATTTCAGGTATAACCACCCAGACAGTCAACAGAACATGCACGTGTGTGTGTGTGTGTGTGTGTGTGTGTGTGTGTGTGTGTGTTTAATAATCTCATCAGCAAATAAGTCGTCAGTCTTTGTTGGATGAAATTAACTTTGTGTTGAGAATCATCTATTATTAATTGCCCGAGGCCGCTTCAGTCAGACGGCCCTTAAAAAGGTCTCCTGCTTTCAAATCCTGACAGAAAACATTCAGAATCAAAGAGCAGCTAAACTTCTGAAAACCCTCTTTGTGTCTCACTCAAAGCACGACTCTGATCTTGATTGTGATGATATTATGCTTTTATTGGTGATGCAAAAAATAAAGAATAATAAAAAAAAACACACAACTGAAGAATATTTTAGCTTTGTAGGTCTTTTGAAATCATGGCAGTGTTTCCCAGGAGACATTCCGCTTGTCAAGTCACGTCCTCGACAGCGATGAGGACTAATTAGCATTTTACCATTTAGCTTTTGCATTCCGTCATGCCGACTGCTGAACGAAAGAAAGAAAAAAGAAATAACGGGAAAATATAGAAAGCAGCATATAACATATCACTATTAAACAGAAAGCAAGAAACTGAAAGAAAAAGAAAAAAAAATGGAAAAAAAGAAAGGGGTCTATAGTCTAATTGCATTATACAATAAAAGAAAGAAAAAAAGGATAGCATATAATAAGATAAAAGGAAAGAAAAAACTAAAGAACGATAAATAGAAATGCTGGTCAGGCTAAAGATAAGGAAGGAAGGAAGGAAGAGGATATAATTATATGTAGTATAACAAAAAAGGAGAAAGTTAGAAAACAAAGAAAGGAAGAAAAAAAGCAGCAAAAAATGAATAGAATGGGAAAAAAAGAAGGAAAGAAAGAATGTAAGAAAGGAAAACAAGTGAACAGACAAAGAAGTATAGAATAAATACAAGAAAAAAGAAAGAAAGAAAACAAGTGAACAGACAAAGGATAGAATGAGATATAATAGAAAGAAAGAAAGACAGACAGACAGACAGACAGATAGATAGATAGATAGATAGATAGATAGATAGATAGATAGATAGATAGATAGATATCCTGGACAAGCAAACGAGAAGGAAGGAAGGAAGGATGAAAGGAAGGAAGGAAAAAAAAGAAAGAAAGAAGGAAAGAAGAAGGATATAATTATATGTAGTATAACAAAAGGTAGAAGAAAGGAAGAAAACAAAGAAAGGAAGAAAAAAGAAGCAAAAAATGAATAGAACAACAAGAAAGAAAGAAAGAAAAACAAGTCAACAGACAAAGAAGGATAGAATAAGATATAATACAAGAAAAAAAGGAAGACAAAAATAAATAAAGAGAAGAAGAAAGAAAGAGAAAAATAAATAATGAAATAAGGAAAGAAAGAAAGAAACAAAAAGACTGAATGAAAAAGAAACAAGCAAACAAACCAAAAAAGATAGAATAAGACATCATATAAGAAAGAAAGACAGTGAAAAATAAGAAATAAAATAAGATGAAAATAAGAAAAGAAAGAAGAGCTGAACATCATGAAGAAGACGAGGTTAATGCTGAAATGAACAGCGGAAGTTAAATGAGATTAAAGCCGTGACCTCAGCACAGGGAAGTGCAGCTGCTCCTAAACATGCACGTGCAAAGAATTCTCTAGAACCTCCACACTGCTGTTATTGTTCTTCTCACAGAGAACATCTCACGTTTAAAGCGGGGGACTTCAGGGGGCCCCGATCTTCAGGAGAACTCGATCAATCAGGTCCAGCCTGCGGTTTTGCTGCTGGTGTTAAATGATGTGCAGAACATCAGACTGATTCTAATCGGACAAGCAGCGTTCGTACAGGATCGTTACGTGGAGACAGGAGAGTGGATCTGGATTTTTCATGACTCATGTGTTGGCAGGACGCGATGCCAAGCGCAGCGGTGTAGGACCAGGCTCAAAGTCACCAGGCAGAGGTTTGGGACAGAGCCAGCACAGTCGGAGGCAGAGAACTACAGGGGCATAGCGTGCTGCCAAGAGAGATGCCAAGCTCTGCAAACTCCAGTAGTGTGTCTTTGTGGAAAACCACCACCCACATAACCTACCTCAGCTCTTTGTTGAGAAACACAAAAATCCTTTATGAAAAAAATAATGAATTAATATGCAGTTAATTCGGAGAGGATTTCCCCTTCACTCGCCAGACAAAACACACAGGAAGAACAGACGGAAGAGCTGTCCATCTAGTGTCAATAGCAACTGGCGGTAGTAGTTGTTTCTTTACAAAAAAAAGAAGAAAAGAGAAAATAAAGAACGATCTGGAGAACCGATTGGTTGGGGAAAGCAGACATCAGGGATCGTCTGATCTGCAGAGAACCAGCGATATCCTGTACAGCAATATTTAGCATCCAGATAGAAAGAGACCAGGAAGAAAGGAAGGAAGGAAGGAAGGAAGATAACCAAAAAAAGAAGAAGAAGAAAAAACAACAGAAAAAAAGAAGGTAGAATTTTCTTTCTTTCTTTTTTGCTTAATTATCAAGGAAAAAAGAAAAAAAGAACAACATAGTAAAAAAAGAAAAGAAGAAAAAATTTAAATAATAAAAACATTGAAAGAAGGGTAAAAAGGGTCAATTGTTAAAACACTTAATTATCAGAAAGAAAGAAAGAAAGAAAGAAATAAAAAAGTAGAAGAAAAAAGAATGAAAGAGGAAAGAAAGAATGAATGCTAATGTTATTTTCTCTATCGTTTAAAGGCTTAAATTATCAAAACAAGAAGAAAATGTTGTTGTGTCCTTGGTAATTAAAAGGTTTTTATATAAAGAAAGAAACAAACAAACAGACAAAACAAAAAAGGAAAATAAAGAAAAAAACAAAAAGAAGAAGAAAGTAAGGCTGTTATTTTATCTGTTGTTTACAGGCTTGAATAACATTAAGGAAGAAATTAAAAAGTACATAAAGGATACATAAAAATACATAAAAAAAGAAAGAAAGATTGGAAAAAATGAAAACGTAGAAGAAAAAAAGAATAAAAGAGAAAATAACAGAAGAAAAAAAGAATGCTAATGTTATTTTATCAAGACAGAAAGAAAGAAAGATTAGAACATTAAAGAAAAACATTTAATAAGAGAACACTCCAGGTTCAAGTCCTGCCGTCTGTGTGTTGCCACACCCCAGACTACCCAGCCAGTGCATGCGGTGCCCGTCCCAAGCCCGGGTAAAATGGGAGGGTTGTGTCAGGAAAGGAAAGACAGTTAAGTTGTAGTGCGGATCAGATGGTCCGCTGTGGCGACGCCTCGACAGGAGCAGCCGAAAGAAAGTTATTTGAAAAGAGACAAGTAGTGGAAAGAAAGAAAAAGGAAAGTCTTTTAAACTGTTTCACCTGGGATAACTCTTCTCTGTAGCTGAAAAGTGTGGGAGAGGGGCCGAGTCACGCTACGTTACCGTGTGCCCAGTTATATAGCCGAGCACTTAAACCACAGCTTCACTCACTTTCCTGTTGTTTACTGAGCTAAAGAGTTTGTGAGAACAAGTTTGTGAACCTTGAGATTTAAAATGAAAAAAAAAAAAAAGGAAAAGAAAAAGTATTTTATCCCTGTAATGATAACAAATCTGAAATAAGTAAGGATAAGTATTGCTGTGCCCCTCATAACCCGTCTAAACCTGAAGCAACTAGAAAATATAAAAATGATAAAAACAAAAATTGAGCCCGGAGCACAAAGAATGAGACGTAGTAGAAATGTATCCCAGCACGATAAACCAATAATATTTCCTAACAACGTGTCCTCGTCTGGTGACCCTGAAGCAGAAAACACGACTGAAACAAATAAATAAAAAAATTCACTCAACGTGACTCGAAAGAAGTCTGTCGTGTCTCACTGACGATGAGGACAGCTCACAGAGAATACGAGGAGCAGCCCCGCGGCTAACACTTCGCTATCGGCTAGCCTTGCTCTTTTTCATGAGACTGTCCTGACAGTGAATACTCCGAGCTGTGGTTCATGCTTTAGCAGAACAAAAAACAAAAAGGGTTTCGAGTGCAGTATAACAGTTGTACAAACTAGAAATCTATCTCAAGCACTGTTTCGACATTTTCAACACTGTATCACTGAATGTTTTTTTTTTTCTCTTTTGCTCCGTTAGTTCAAGTAGAAGAAGCTACGCTCCATTTCTAGCACGTCGCTAGCTAGCTCACTTTGAGACGTACATTCTGGTTAAAGGGATCCCCTGTATACCTTCTTTTTTTTAATCTTCATCTGACGAGCGTTACACATGCAAGTAGTGCTTACCATGTGTGCTAACTCTCTCCTGCTGTAACTGAAAGTGCATTTTTTTTTTTTACGTTGTATATATGGACCAGCATGGAGTGATAGATATTATTTATATAGTAAAAAACAATAATTCAGTAAGTCCCCAACTTACAAACAAACTTACAAGCTGGGAAGCCTGTTCGTAAGTCAGATTCGTTTGTAAGTCCGACAAAGTGAGTCTTATACAAATCTGACACAAATATACAATTTAAAGCACAGAAACCAAACATAAAGGTTTGGTGTTTTGGTTCCGCATTATACTATCATGAGACTGCGCATTTAAATTGCAAGGGGAATCTCGGTGACACAGCTGGGTCAGCTGACCTCATTTAAAGGTAAAGACCTCAGAGGAGGACAATGCTACATGGTGTTTACTGTGCGCTTGAACGGA
>JAQKPX010000002.1:5206640-5219522 GCA_030068255.1 Clarias angolensis | reverse complement strand
CTGCGAGAGGTTACAGCATCACCCGGGAATCGAACTCACGATCTCCGGATGATAGGGCGAGCACTTTACCACTGCGCCACTCGGAGGCCCTGTTCTCAATCATGTTAAGCTTTGTGAGCACAGATATCACCAACCATGACCCTTGAAATTCAACCATTTCCATCCAACACGCTACAAAACACAAAAACGAGCGTATTTCCACTTTGATACCCTGATGAGTCTGATTTTTTGAGAGTGTTTTCTGTAGGAACATGTGCTCAATAAAAAGCAGCTAATAAAAAGAGCTTTTAAACCAAACCAAAGGCAAACAGTACAAATAGAACAGAACATGCAAACGTTCCAGCTTTTTAAACATGAAATCTTATTATCTTCAGTCATTCCTGCTGAAATTACGGACTCATGTGCATGGTGCATCACGTGACGAGAGCAAAGAGTGCACTTCGACTTTTCAAGCCTTGAGAACGGTAAAGGTGCGCGCTACTGGAACACATGCTGTTTCTATGTGTAGCGTCATGACGCCAAAGTTTAGAGTCTAGACGTCAGCACAGTGTGTTGGGTTTCGAACGAGTTAGTTAGTCTTGAACGAGTAATCTGATTGGTTGAGCGTCTGTTCCAGGGACGCTACTGTAGATGTGAAACAGGAATGCACTTTGTTTTGGGCGGGAGTGATGTGAGTCTAGGGCACAGGGGCGAACGGAACCTACATGGACGCAGGATATACATATATCTAAAGCATCGGCGTGATTGTAAACCGCATAGAAGGTCAGGACGTTTAGTATGCACTCCAGCTCTGAGAGCATGCACTACAGAAGCCAGACTCTAATCTAAACGGCACCTCTTTGGCCCGAGCAATTCACCCCTGTCATCACTGAACAAAACCCGGGGATATTCGGAAGAGATCCTGACTCCAGTACCTGCAATCTGTTTACCTCCTGTTTCGGTCGTGAAAGGAATCTCAGAGGTTTTTTATTTCCCGTTAATAAAAATTTATACGCAGAAATTGAAATTGCATAGCAACAAATAGCATCTGAGGAACTTACGCTCCTGACGTTAATTATTTTGCTGACTGATTTGCCATCTGTCTGCTATCTGATAAACTCAAACTCCAAGCAATTAAACACTTATATTCATGCTCAGTATTGTTATGTATTATATAGTGATCTTCACAAATCGTGATGTTATACTTCACATGGGATTATCATCTTAATTAATAATTAATAATAATTGTTAAATAACAGACACAGACAAAACAATGTATTGTATTTCTTTTTCTTTTGTATTTATACACTGTACTGTCCCTGTTTTCTATTTGCACAATTTTTTCTTTAAGAAATCTTACCATCCAAACATATTGTACACTTCTAGTTCTTCTTTCAGTTGCTCACGTTAGGGGTCGTCACCGCGGACCATTTGTCTCCTCCTAACTCTGTCTACCACATCTTCGTATATCGCTCCAACCGCCTGCATGTCCTCTTTCACCACATCCATAAACCTCCTCTTGGGCGTTCCTCTTCTCCTCCTGCCTGGCAGCTCCATCTCTAACCTTCTCATCCAGATGTATCCCTCATCAGGCCTCTCAGCAAGTCCAAACCATCTTAATCTGGTCTCTCAAACTTTGCTCCCCATTCCATCAAGAAAATCACACACTCTTATATTTAATTGGACCGCATTTTGCTTTGATTACGACCGGGGCATCATTTTGATAAGCTTATGCAAAGTCACAACATGTATTTCTGTCCAGTGTCGCGTTAATTTCTCTCCAAGATCTTGTATTGATGATTGTCGAGGACCGCTGTGTAAAGTCTTCTCCAGCAAATCCCAAAGATTCTCAATGCTGTTAAGATCTAGACTCGGTGGTAGCCAATCAATGTGTGAAAATGATGTCTTATGCTCCCTGAACCATGCTTAGACAACTTGAGTCTAACCATGCTTAGATCTTCATCTTGGAATATACCCATGCCATCAACAAATAAAATAAAATCCAATGATAGAAAAAAGCACGTTTCTGAATCTAGACCTGACCAACAAAAGAAACCCCTGATCATAACGCTGCCCCCACAGGCTTGTACAGTATGGTAGGCACTAGGCATGTTGGGTGGCATCGCTTCAACCAACTCTCTTCTTACCCTGATGCGCCCATCATTCTGGAACAGGTTAAGTCTGGACTCATCAGACCATATGACCTTTTTCCAATGCCTCACAGTCCATTCTTTATGCAAAATGAATTTTTTTTTTCCAATTAGTCTCACTGATAAGTGTTTTTCTTAAGGCTACACACCTGTTTAGTTCCAATCTCTTGAGTTCTCTTTGCATTGTACGTGTGGAAATGATCTTACTTTCACTATTAGCCATGAATTCAACTCTTGTTTTAGGATTTGACCTCCCATCACACTCATTCAGGATGTTTTTCCTTGAAGATGATGGTTCAACACTATTCTTCCAGGTCTGAATAATGCGTTTGAATAATGCGTTCTTAACCCATTTTTAATAGTTTCAGTACTATCTCCTAAGTTGTTTTCTTTGCTTGATGCCGGACTATAATTTGACTCTTCTGAAACAGTAAGAGTAAGATCTTTATCAAGACCACAAGATACGTCTTCTGATGTATTTGTTTAAAAAACGAGAAGCTCCCCACTGCATCAGTTAGGGTTAAATAACTAACTTTCCAGCTGAACCATTTTAATCACTGCAGTAATTATCCGATGGAAGGCTCTTATCTATTTGCCTTGTTAAATCCAGGTGGTGACTTTTTTAGGTTTTTTTTTTTTGGCCCAGGCAGTGTATTTACTTATGCTTTGTAGAAAACAATAGCTTTCTCCATCAACAGATGTTACAGCCAGCTGTTGTCCTCAATAAACGGCTTTCTCAAAAGCTCAGCATTGCTACGCTCTCGAAAATAACCCGTCCCACACCAAAGAGTCCAGCCACATACAGTAATTATACGTTTCATTTCATAAAGTGTGGTTTCCTTCGCCCGGTTTTTGGCCAGAGAATAAAAATAGTTCAACTGAAATATCCGGGCCTGAGCAGAAGGATGCGAAGAAGGCCAGAAGTGTAACGAAGTTTCAGAGCTGCTCTGTATGCACAATGGCTCTCGGCAGGAGAGCAGTCTGACCCTGAGGGTTTCAAGGTAAAGGGTAGCAGGAATACACACATCACACAACACGCCGAGCATGCTTTCCTGGAGTTATTTGCAGGTGTTATAAAGAGTGCAGTGGAGTGATCACAATTTACACAAAGGATTACAGCAATGACAGACAGTTTGACATTCACCATAGAGAAGGTAACATCAACTGGTGGACCACGGTAAAGATTCAGCCAGAATGAAATATTCTAGGAGATTTCGTATAGTCAGGTAGCATTGCATTGAGTTTGCATGTTCTCGTCCGTGCTTGCTGGGTTTTCTCTGGGTACTCCGGTTTCCTCCAACAGTCCAAAGACATGCAGATTAGGCTAACTGGCGTTCCCAACTTGCCTGTAGTGTGAATGAACATGTGAATGTTAATCAGAGGTCATAAAATGGGAATAAATACAATGATAATCACCACTGGCTTCCACGGTCCCTAGTTGGACTACAGAGGTTCCTATATGGATGAATGGATATAAGTACATTACAATATAGGATTTGGACATTTCTAAATGTCCCTGTTCTGCACACCAACCATGAAATGCGTCACTTGAAACGTGAATGGAGTCAAGTTCCACAAACCCCGTTCTGAAGTTCAGCTGAAGCTTCTGCAGTCCCACTGAGCAACTTTCAAAGTTACGCTAACCAGAATTAGCTGTATGAATAACCAGAACTAGCCACTCTACTAAACACATCATAACTTTGAGAGATACCAACTCGGTTTAGGTTCATATGAGTCTCAGCTGCATCACTTTAGGATGTGGTTTTGCATGGAACGAGGGTTGTGGAATTTGAGGCTTGTGCAGAGCGGGACAATTTATAATGACCAAGACCTATTGTAATGTACTTACCTGCACCTCAATTTTGATTTCAGACAAACTTGAAAAACCTGAACTATCCCTTTAAAGGCAGAAGAGGACCCATTGAATTTAAACTTGAGGAAAAGGACAACAGCACGTAACACCTATAAACGTTCTTAGTATCAAACGTAGAGAGAATGTATTACATCAGTGTGGTTTTAAGGGCATGACAAAAATCTCTCTCACTCTTTCTCTTTCTCTCTAAACATCCAGGAGAGGTTGCCATTAGGAACGCTAAATAACCATCCATCTAAACTTAACATTTGATATAAATAAGGCCATTGTGTAGATATCTCAGCATCAGATTTTAAACACCTGGCACATAAATGGGCGTGTCCATGTGGGAAGGCAAATCTTTAATGTTAAAAACATAATGAGTATCGGCTGCTTTAATAGAAATACATTCAAGTAAAAAGTGCGGAATTTCTTCACGATTGTAGCTGAGGAGAAATTAATAGTTGCAAATACTATTAATACTTGGTATCGTCAGAATACTACTTAAGGACAACCACTTGGATGGACTGGTGATTTTTCCAACTTAATGTTTAATGTTTAATATCACGATTTTCACAATGAAAAAATTATTCAGTTGCATATCCCAATTCCTTTTTTTGTGGCGATTGATTTTTCAATCAATCAATTTTTGAAACAGATTTTTAAAAATAAATTTTTTATTAGATATGTTTGCTGTGATTAAAGTGATTAAATGTTGCTGTTCCTCTATGAGCCTGCAGGGGGTGCACTCTAGACTATTCACACAGAAAAGCATCCTCTATGGTAGAAGCAAAAATTAGCTAAATTTGTTTAAAATTGTAACAAAATCTATTATATTATCTAATATATTATTATCTAATATATAAACAATTTATATCGGATGGGAACGTTTATAAAATCGTGATACTTACAGAATCGCAATACGAATCGAATTGGCGCAGAGGTATCGTGATAATATCGTATCAGAAGGTCGTTGGTTTTTTTTCCTTCTCTACAGACCACGATAAAGCCCTACTGAATAAAATAGTTTCTGAGTGTATAGGAACAAGCCAACTTCTACACCCGAACACGTTCCACCTGGTCAAAGTCTGAAAGTCTTTTTCTGTCCGTCTTTCCAATGCCGTTCCATTACATTAACACAATCTCTCCGTGTCAACCGCATCCAAATCTAGAGCGAGTGCTATGTTTCCCCAACTATTCACGTGCTCGGGTATCGTCATGAAAGCGCCTGTCACGTTTTATTCATGTTTGAAGCACCAATCAAAACTCTGCACCCTAATGAGCGATAAAAACACGCCACAGCCGTGTCGATGGAATGAGAGCTTTCTTGTTGAGTTGTTAGTGCTGTAACCATGACGTGAGTGTGAGTGTGATTCTGAACAGTAATATCACAATGTGTAACGTGATTTCCTAAATCCTAAAGATTTTTAGTCTAGGAAATCCGTAAAGGTTATAGGTCAATGTTAGGACCTCTATTGATTAAAAGTAAGTCATAAAATGAAAAAAAAAAAAAAAGAGTCGTTAAGAGAGTTCTTTTTTCTCTATAACTGAACGCCCTGAATCAACAATTTGGCACTTTTTTAAACAAAAATAGGATGTTTGTTTTTTAAGATTAGGTCTTGAATTGACATGAAATAGTTCCCAACCATGTTCACAAAGCTCCGCCCTCCAGGACTTTAAACAAGCATTAATATAATACTTACAGTATATACTTTCCAATAATTTGCACACACACTCGTTCATTCTCTTTACAGCTTATCCTGTACAGGGTCACAGAAGGCCTGGACCCTATCCCAGGGAAGTCTGGGCACTAGGCGGGGTAGACCCTGGAAGGGGTTGCCACACCACACTCGATCACACATTATGGGAAATCTGGCAACACCACCTTGAGTACCCAGAGGAAACCCACTAAGCACACACAGACCCCGGAGGTGTGAGGCCGCAGTGTTAACCACGACGCCAAAGATCAACATGTCCTACTTATTCTTTCTTATAGCGCGTCCATGATAAACTAAGTCGCTTCCTGTAACTTTAACAACTATGAATAGTCGATCCTTCAAAAGCCTCTGTCTCGAAAGTATGAGAACAAAAAAAAAAATACAAATAAAATACAAGCAAGAATCTACAAAAGAAAAACAAGATGTTTCTCATGACGGAAAACTTTTTCCCTTGAGTGACACTGGAGACTCCTTCAAACAATGTCAAATAAACATTCTTTTTACAGTAAACTCCACCTTATCAACGATGATATGTTATTATACTTGTAATATCTCAACATTGGTAAATTTCACATAAGGATAAAAGGAAAGAACTCTTGACCCTAGAAGGAGTGTGGGCGTGTACTGTATAACAACCACAGAGATACTTCAAGTGTATTGTCATCTTTTTACTGATCCTTCCTTTTACAGACATTGCCAAAGTAAATTATTGAATGCTGGGAACCTCGCTTGGCCGGACACAGCCTAATGCTCACAATGAGGTTTTAAAGTTAATCTTTATTTTATGTGCTTCAAACTGAGTTTATAAACAGCCAAAACATTTTGATGCTAAAAAGGGTCTGACCGAGGTGAAAAAAGTGAATTTTCAGATAGGATCATAGAACACCATTTTTTTTTTAACACTTAATGCTTCTTATCTCCCGATCCATGCTTCGTTTTTTGTAAACATGCATACATATTTATATTCTTTGTCCGATAAAAAGAAACACATTGGCTAAAGACAATTTGATGTCTGTAGTGTCTGTAACTTTTTGGAATTCAAATCTTTTAATGATCCTAATTGTCAATCAGATGAAACTTGGGCACTTTAGATTTTACATGAAGTGACGTAAACTTGAAAAAGTGTATTATTCTAAAATGCAAAATTGTTCAGATATTGCAACGAGTTTGATACTACAGATTTTTTGCTTTTTAAGCTTTCACCAAAATTTAAGCAAAATTTTTACAGGTCATGTGCTTCTAGAAGGTAATATCAATTTCAGTATCAATACTCATAAGGAAATATGAATAATTAGCATTTTAAATGATTATTGTTTGAAGCGAGACAGTATAACTCTGAAAAATTGCCATTTTTGGGGCTCATATAAAATCATCTCTCCAAAATGGTGCTTAGCAACTTTTTAGGAACGCAAGATCGGTCACTTCCATGTTGCATAAACTTCAAAAGTAGCTTCTTTGGCACACAGTTTCTGTATTATATTTATAACATGAAAAAATGTAATCAGCAGCCATACTGTGTTTTGGCCGATGACTATTTCAGTTTGATTTTATTTTGTTGAAATTTTTAGATAAAAAATCGTCAAATAAATCAGTAAGCTGCTTTCCGAGCCGTTCCTGAATTCACGGTAAAGGGTTACTGTGTTTGTTCATCATTAAAGATTTTATTGTAAACCCTTACACCACATGGTTTTCCTTTCATAAAAGGTCCCAATTAAAACCACTTTAGAAGGCTAACCATGCAAAGAACCCATGGTGGAAAAAAACCCTCTCTCTTTTCCTTTTTTTTATAAGCGCTTTGTGTTTTACAACACTGTGTCTTTCTCAGTGGGACGTGTGTGCTGACTGGATTATTTGGCTTTCAGGTTTGTAGAGAGAAATAAGTCTTCCTTCTCGGGTTACAGGTTTGGGAATAAGGTGTATGAGATTCTGGGTTTTTTTTTTTTTTTTTTTCAAAATATGTGTTTTATTTTGAGAAATGTGTGGATCCAATTGGGAAAAACTGGAAGTAAAGTGTAAATGGGACCTTAGACTTGTGAAAATCGTTCATCTCTACTGCGCACACCTGTCAGTCATGGATATGCTGTCCTTTTTTTGGGGGTTTAATTTTAAGTTGCCATCTTCTTGGAACTTTATGCATCTCTTTTATTTGCTTTTTAGCTGGGAACAAAGCTGTCTGATTGGACTCTGATCAGAGATTTACATCACGGCTTGAATGTCAGATGGCCGGGAATAAGGAAACCGGGAGAACAGGCAAACTCCAAGCACACAGACCCTAGGGGGGAATCGAACCCTCGACCAAGAAGGTGCAAGGCCACAGTGCTAACCACTATGCCAAGTGAGGCAAATATCTCTGACAAAAAAAAAGAGCTAAAAATTTAAAAGTTAAATGCTTTAGTGTTTAGTGTTCTGAGATTTGAAGCAACCTCCTCCTGGGTACTATGCACTCTAGACTTTTAGTTTTCAGTTCTGGCACCTAGGTAGTGGAATAAACTTTCTCTAGATGTCTGTACAGCCAAGTCACTGGCAATCTTTAAGTGACGACTACAGACCCATCTGGGACTAAAGAAGCGCCCCCCCCTTATATTTAGTAATCTAGTAACCCAGTGTAAGAATCTATCCATTGACCGAAAGTTCAAAGCACTTTTGTAAGTCGCTCTGGATAAGAGCGTCTGCCAAATGACGACATACAAATGTAAATGCACAGAATTATTATTAATGATACCACAACACTCATAAATTTCTCATTCTGATTGGTTAAAAGGTGTTGATCATTCTTCCAGAACAACACTTTGATAGTTCCACAAGAACTTAAAAAAACAGAGTAAGCGATGCTTGGAATCAGGTATAAGTGATAACAGAAAGGAATATATCTCACAGGCATAAAGCATGACATGCAAGTTGGTGAATTGTTGAGGTATAAACGGAGTAGAACCCTTTTGCAAGAAAATGATCCTTTGCACAAAGTGAAATTCCAGTTGGTGGCATTTCCCAGTGGGCACAGGGAGCACCGCAGGACGCCTTCAGAACTAGTGGGGACCTATTGAAGCCATAAAAAAATATTACACTCCAGATGTCTTCAGGAATAAGTTCTAAAACTAAAGCCCTGATACTAAAGTTGTCATGAATATGATCTAACAACTCTGTAAGAAATCTTGAGGTTTTATGTCTTTCTACAGAAGACCTGAGGGCTGGTCGGTGTGCCCACTGGAATAGTAATGGATCATTCATTAGTGTTGAGATGCAGTGATGTTCTGGTTAAAATTAGAGTTTATGGGTTTGGGTTTGAGTGTTTATGTGAAGTTTGGAAGTACAGATTTTCCAAAAAGTGCTGTAGCAATTGTGCTAAAAAACTAAAACTTTTATGTGCTGTGATTCGTGACAAGCGTTGGTGCAATGTGTAAACAGTTCTGGATTTCACATTAGATCATCACACTGGACACAGCTGCACTCACCAGGCCGTCGCAGTTGCTGATGGCCACCGAGGCTCCTTGCACATCCGTGATATCGCCCACGTACATGCATTCGGTGTTTATCGGCTCGGTGCGCGTGCCGCCCGGCGTCTGCCACTCCATCTTGGCTCCGGGAGCCACCAGACGCGTGTTGGGGCGCAGGCGCAGGTGGAACTCCCGGCCGAAGACGGTGACGTTATAGTAGAGCCTCTCTCCGTCTCCTCGCGGCTCGTCTACTGTTTCCGCCTCTCTTCGCCAGCGCCTACGGAACTGCCCGCGTGCTGCACCCGCTGACACCGCGTGCGACAGGAAGCGGCCGTGCGCGTCGCTCAGCACGGGCCTCACCAGTCCATAGTCCCCCAGCACGTGCTGCAGGGAATCTGCCAACCGACAAACACACACATCCACACATATACTTCTTGAACTTTTGCTTCCTTAATTTCAGCACAGAAGTCAATAATCTTGATTACAGGAGTGTTATTAACGCATGATGTGTGTGTTGCAGGGTGCAGTGTGCATGCATTAGGGTTGATGCAGTGATTTATTCAACTGATCTATTCACTCTCTCACTCATCATCTATAACGCTTCATCTCGTATACAAGGTCGTGGGGGGCCTGAAGCCTATCCCAGGAGACTTAGAGCACGAGGTGGGGTACACCCTGGTACGCACATACACACTATGGGAATGCCAGTTAGCCAAATCTACATGTCTTTGGGCTGTGGGAGGAGTAGGAGGAGTACCCAGAGGAAAGCCAACAAGCACGGAGAGAACATGCACCAAGGTGCAAATCGAACCTGGACCCTGGAGCTTCAGCTGATCTACACTCTCATTTACACACTACGGGCAATTTACAGTAGGAACGCTAATTAGCCTCATCTGCATGTCTTTGGTCTGTGGGAGGAAGCCTGTTGGAGCGCAAACTCTACACACACAGACCTCAAGGCGGGAATCGAACCCGGACCTTGGAGGTGCAAGGCAGACAGGGCTAACCGCTACGCCACCATACAACTGATCTGTTCACACTCACTCATCGTCTATTTCGCATTATCCTGTATACAGAGTCGCAGGAGACTTAGGGCACGAGGCGAGGTACATCCTGGACAGCGCGGAAATCCATCACAATACACACACACACACACACACTATGGGCAATTTAGTAACACCAATTAGCCTAATCTAAATGTATTTGGGCTGTGGGAGGAAATCTGTGGAAGTGCAAACTCTACACACACAGACCTCGGGGCGGGAATCAAACCCGGACCTTGGGGGTGCAAGGCGGACAGGGCTAACCACTACGCCACCATGCTGTCATGCAACTGATCTAGTCTATGAATTAATATTTGCAGGAAAACATAAAGTAATGTAAATAATAATAATAATAATAATAATAATAATAATAAGCGTTTTGCTCATGCGCAAAATGTTCGCCTGGCTCATCCTAAAACCAGCCTCAGATCAAAGCACTTCTCGTGTGCTCGGTTTCCAAACATTGCCACGTGTCCCGGGTTTTCCACCGCGGGTCCACCTGCTCCACACGCGCGGCTACACCCGCGACTGCAGCGCGCGCCTGCTCTCCGTGCTTTCCTCACTTTCTCCGATCTGACACTGTAACACTGTGACACGCGCTGAGGTGACGAGCCACACCTATGTGCACAAAAGTGCAGTGTACAGTATATATATATATATATATACACACAGTACATGCAGATATACACACTGATATATATTTACAGCATATCTCACTAGATCATTTTCTGGATCGAGTGCGCACAGCATCTCTCCAGAGGGGGGAAAAAATAAACAACACCACCACACACACACACACACACACACACTTGGAAAGCTATGACAGAAATCGAAATCGGGTCTTCCATAGCTGCTCGGGTTTTGCGCTCAGTGCGCAGTGCCATGTGGAGACCCGGGCGCATTAAAGCGCATTAAAGCGCAATGCGCGCAAAAAACCTCCGAGCCCCGGAGAGACAGAGAGAGAGAGAGAGAGAGCGGGCAAGACTGATGACACAGCATGCAGGACCGGGTGGGGGGGAGAGAAAAGGGGGGGAAAAAGTCCTTGAGCAGGGATGCCTGAGCAAGTTCACATGGAGAGAAGTAAAGCAATTCCTGCATTCTAGAGCAAAGGAGGGATCATCCCCACCATCCCCATCACCATGAACAACACCATCATCACCATCATTATCATTATCATCATCATCCAGGTGGACGTAAAAGTAGATGGATAAAGAGCGTACCTAGGCTACTGGCGATGTAGAGGCCGTGGGCGGGCAGCAGCAGCGCGGAGATCAGGATCGGAAACGCGGCGGCGGGATTCATGGCAGCTCCGAACTGCGCAGGTGGGAGAGAGACGGAGTTCAGGATCCGGAGGAGGAAAGTTACAGCGGAGGGAGAGAGAGACAGAGACAGAGAGAGAGAGAGGGAGAGAGACAGAGAGAGAGAGAGAGACAGAGAGAGAGAGAGAGAGAGAGAGTAACTTACTGCGCACAGCACCGGAGACGAGGAGAGACTCTATCTCACACTCTCTCTCTCACTCACTCACTCTGCCTCTATCACTCTCCCCTCTCTCTCTCTCTCTCTCTCTTTCACTTTCTCCCTTACTCTCTCCCAGTGTCTGGCTCATTCTCTCTCCTTTCAAACTGTATCCCTCTGTGTGTGTGTGTGTGTGTGTGTGTGTGTCAGTGAGTCTCCCTCTCTGTCTTTCTCTCTCTCTCTGTCTACTATCCCAACCCAATCCATTCATCCTATTCATCTAATCCAGCTGGAAAATCTAATGGCACCCTCAATCCTCTGATGCAGAAGAATATTTATTCTCTTTAGGGAAATGTTTTCATCCTGTGTGTGTGTGTGTGTGTGTATAGACTGAAGAGAAACCTGCAGGACCTGCACAAACTTTCTCGCTTTCATGCTTATAGAACTTCACCCAAGCCAACAGCGCCCCCTGTGGTGAACTCACAGAGGATGTGCTCTGTTGTGTTTTGATTTTGTGCGTGCGCGCGCGCGCGTGTGTTCTTAGATGTTATTGAAGCGTCAAGATGCTGTGAAGTCAAAATTACAGCATATTGACATCTTTATAAATAAAAGACAGGTTTTGTCTGTACATTGGGTCAGAACTCGCACTTTCATTGATATCTTTACGTTTCATACATTAGAGGACCTGAAACCAGTCTCAGAAAAAAAGTATGTCTGTCTGTATGTCTGTCCAGCCAGATTTTGTTATAGCACCACACAAAACTGACAGAATTTAATGACAATCCGTCTGTTTTTGCTTGAAGTTATGAGCGGTTGTGTTGGGTCGTTCATGAACGATTCGTTCTTTTTAACGTGACTCAGATGAACGAGTCGTCTCGGAGAGTGATTCGTTCATTTTCCACGGGGCGCGCATGCGCAAATCATCGCAAAACCTGTAGGTTATATACAGGAAACAGAATTGAGCGATTCTTTCTTAATGACTCTTCTACTCCGAGTCGTTCGTTCTTTTTGTCACGTGACTCGCATAGATTCAAAAGAACGAACGATTCAGACTAGAAGATATGATGATGAGCTACTCATTCTGTTTATTATAATATGTCCTTAGCTGCATTATAATATTTTCATTACTGGAACTATAGCCAAAATTTTTGTATGTAAGACGTATTGGGGGTCTTTTTTATTGAAAATGCAACATTTTATTTTATTTCTGATCAAAAGAACGAAATGAACTAAATGATTCAAAAAAAGATT
>JAQKPX010000002.1:5178764-5196828 GCA_030068255.1 Clarias angolensis | reverse complement strand
CTTTTCTCTCTCTGCTTTTGAACACGCCTTCCTCCTCTCCTTCTTCGACCAACAGTAGCCCAATTTCCACCGGCACCATGTAGGTCAACAGCACCAGTGGCGGTCGTTGTTAACCCGGACCACGACCGATCCGGTATGGAAATGATATTTTTGATTCGCATCATTGATTTGGCAAACGTTTTATGTCGGATGCCCTTCCTGACACAATCCTCTGCATTTATCCAGACTTGGGACTGGCACAAGAAGACACTGGATTGCGCCCCCCCGTGGTTGCATTGGAGGGGCAAACAGTATACTGTGGGCAATTAGGAAACTAGGGCTCTTTGGACTACAGAATCCAAAAAGGAAACCCATCAAGACCAGAGGAGAGACTCGAACCCTCAACCCTGAATGTGTGAGGTGACAGGAATAATCACTGCTCATGGTACCTACCATTTTAAAAGTAAGTAGCAAAAATATTTTCACTCTACAGTATGTAATACTTTAAAAAGTTTTGTGTTTTCATTTCCAGTGCTGCAAGCCGTGAATTGTATATATTTTTTTCTTCTTTTCTTTTTTTTTTAAATATAAGGTTATGTTATGTTTCTCTGACAAAAGCCCTAATCCTGTATGAGGTCAATGCAGCTAAATGCTTCAATACCTCAAGTTCAGACGTGCACGCTAAAACAGCTTTATAAAAACACATACTGTATACCACCGCAGCATCTTCTCCATTCTTCGTCTCTCTACACAAATTCATGAAGGTTATAACAGAGGAGCTGAAAAGATGAAAAACATCCTTTCGAGCGGCATAAAAGCGATAGCCTGGAGGTGAGTAAATTACCGTTATTGAATAAAAGCCTTCGAGAAACGCTCTAATGGATTGAAGACATCCCTTTATATAGTCGTTTCATCTCCTGCGTCTGTAGTAATCAAGTCAAATCTACTCGAGCTCGAACTCACTGATGCCTCCTGGAGAAAAAAAAAAAGAGAGAGATAAAAAAGCACAAATTGCAGCCTAAAATATAGGTTTAATCATAGTATTTTAGACAGACCTATTACATTAAACAGCCCTATTTTCGAATATCATGCTGGAATAATGACAAGTTAAATCTGATTGTTTCTTAAAGAGGAGGTTAAAGACAGTCCTCCATTCAGTACTTCAGGGCTGAATAATAATCCAATCATTCACATTCACAGCTGCCGAAGCATTAAGAAATAGTGGATAAATTGAGAAAACACTATAACATATGTTTTTATCTTATTAGCCTGAGCATTTAACTATGTGTTTCATAACATTGTGGTATAGCAGCGATTACGTGTCAACCTTCTGATTCCTGATGTGTATCATCTTGATAATGTGATGAAATTATTAATTACAAAACATTGTGAGGTCTTCATCCTCACCTCTCATTTCTTCATATTTTGCTGCCAAAGAGTCAGAGTATCGTGGATTTTTGATGTTATCTGGAGGAATAGCTTCCTGAAGCTTTTCCAAGATTCCTGAAGGACTTTTCTTTTGGGCAAGTTTTTAGATCTAAGGAATGTTTTTTTTTTGTTAAGCCACACAATTACCATTCAAGCATAAAAAAATATCTAATTTAAGGCATAAACCAGTGAGAAACAGATGCAGATGATCAGGATTAGTTGACTGGTGATGCTGAATGCTGAGTGGTTGGAACAGACGAGAGGGGAAACGAGGTCGCTGCTGAGGTTGTTACATAAACAACAAATAATTAAATTGTATCTTTAGGCACTTTGCAGTCTGTCACAGTTAAACTTTGTTAATTTAATCTACATAATTGTTTTTTCATGTGGAGTTTTACACTTTGTTTGGTTGGTTGGTTGGTTGGTTTTTAGCATTGTTATGATTAATGGTTCCTAGTGTTGGAACCATAATAGCCCTAATATCTATGACTACATGGATTAGATACAAGTCGCACCATTTTTCAATAAGAGTGATTCAGCTATATCCAGTCTGTTGAGATGTCTCGTTTTAGCTGTTTTAGCAGCTGTTCTTATTACTGCTACAATATGAAATCCCTGTGCTGCCAACGCAAAAAGTCATATGAATTCTGATCCGACCATGCTATAAATTTTGGAATGAGGATTTTGGCATTTGGCCTCAGCACAGCACCACATTGAATCTGAAATGAAACTCTAAAGACGTGTTAGCAACGTCAAGACTTTCAGCTTTAATTCCACAGTATGGCGTTAAGTATTAAGGAATTACAGCCATTTTTATACATATGCACCCACTTTGGCGGGGTACATAAATAATGGAACACATGACTGACAAGCAGGTGCATGGCCAGGTGTGGCCTGTTCTCTCGTTCCCTCCATGACTAATCATGCAGATTAAAAGCCTGGAGGTGGTTCTGAGTGTTACTTTTGCATTTGGTACTGTAGCTGTTCAGTCAAATTCTCAACATGAGGTCCAGAGAGGTGTCTATGCAAGAGCAGGAGGTCATCATTAGGCTATAAAAAAACAAACAAACTAAATCAATATGGTGCTGTTCGGATGCCAAATGCTAGAAAAATGTTTCTTCCAAAAGGTATCGACCTGACTGTATATCCAATCTAGGAGCACATACGAAAGTGACTCAGATCTGATCTGAAAAACGTTTGTTTGTGAGTTCAGACAACTTTAAAACACCAGATCTGTGCCGCATTAGAGTAAAAAATCAGAATTGGGACACTTTTCCAAGGATGGTAATGTGAACGTAACCCTCGTGTCTGTATGAGCTGCCAGTTTATTTTCCAGACAGACAGACAGACTTTATTGATTGATCCTGAAGGAAATTTCAAAATAAGTGAAATTAGTATGTGTGCAAGGTTTCTGTTTAACAAGAGATGACCTACAGCAAATTGAACTCACAGTTGGTTCCTCACAATCCTAGAAGAATTATGCCCTCTGACTCTATGCTAAGCGTAAAGCTAATTGTTCATTACTGTACAGATTTCAGGTTATTTCAGGTTATTTAAAGAAAGATGTCCTTGAAAAAAAAAACACATCCAATTTATTTAAATGTACTCTTTTTTTTGCTTAAGTAGACAAAGAGAAGTGAGATGCTATATTTAAAAGAATGTGCTTTCATAAGTTATCTCACTCACTCATCGTCGTCTATACCATTTTATTCTCTACCCAGAACCAGAGGTGGGAATCGAACCCAGACCGTGTGAGGCAACAGTGCCTCAGATCCAATCTGGAAAACATCAGATTTGTGAGTTCAGACAACCCTAAAACATCAGACCTGTACACTACAGCACCATAAAACATCAGATCTGTACAATACACCAAGATTTATTTATTATTAGAGAAATACTGTAAGCTGTATTTTCAGGATTTCTTACGAGGAACGTCTTTGTGACATTACATGTAAAGCGACGCTGCTGGTGAGGGATTAAATCGTTGCAACATAAGTGATTATACTGTATAACCAATATTAGGGAACTATGAATGGATTCAAAAAATAAATAAATAATACTGTCGTATATGAGGAATAAAACACTTTGGAATGTGCTGTTGTTGGAAAGTAATGAACTTCAGCACAGTAAGAGTAACACTGCTCTCCGTCAGGCTGCATTACCACATCGTATCAATACCACTTCCCCCATAACAACACACTCCAGCATGCTTAATTAACAAACTCTGGTTGAAAGTGTAATTTAAGTTATGCAATATCTTGTAGCGTCGCCTAAGGATTGTTTTCTTTATTCTTTTTTTTTTTTCAGATCACAGTTGTGGAATCACCTTCCTCTAAGCGATTTCCTCTTTGCTCCATTAAGCCCTTAATGAGCGTAATCAGACAGGGATAAGCATGGAATTTACTAAATTCTTTTATATGATTTGTGTCATCTATTCACCAAGCAGGACCTTGGCTGCTCTCCCCGCCTACTGAAAATTACATTTCCCCACACAGGCACTTCTTTCAAAGATGAGGTTAATTGAACCTGTTTAAGTCGGGAGCTGTTACTACTCAGCTGACTCACTGATGAATCATTACAATAGCTGCCAAAACATTACCATTTATTACAAAATAAATAAATAAGTAAATAAATACATTTTGGGCGAGAGCGTTCGAGTCAAAACGGGACTTTTGATTGTGCAGAATAACAGAACACAGTTATAAGAGTATAAACTCCCTTTATTTCTGATACCATCAAGTTAGAACATTTTCTCAGTACACCGGAGCCATGATCGGACTGCCTGTCTGATTCACACCTGAAACTGTTATTCTGCACAATCAAGAGTTCTCGAACACTCTCGTATATTATAGGCCCAAAATGTATTTATTTATTTATTATTAATGTATATTATTTTTTTGTAATAAATGATAATGTTTTGCGGTGACGGTGGTGTAGTGGTTAGCACTGTCGCCTTGCACCTCCAGGGTCTGGGTTCAATTCCCAGCCAGGGTCGATTCCCATCTCTGTGTGCATGGAGTTTGTGTGTTCTCCCCGTGCTTGGTGGGTTTGGAGGCAGTGGTGGCTCAGGGGGCTAAGGCTGATCGGAAGATCTTACTGATCGGAAGATCGGCGGTTTGATCCCCAGCTCCACCAGGTTGCCACTGTTGGGCCCTTGAGCAAGGCCCTTAACCCTATCTGCTCCAGGGGCGCTGTATCATGGCTGACCCTGCGCTCTGACCCCAGTTACGCTGGGATATGCAAAGAAGGAATTTCGCTATGCTGTAATGTATACGTGACCAATAAAGACTTAACTTAAACACCGGCCTCCCAGGAACTCCTTTAATGGCTCAGACATGTGGAAATGTCTTGGAGCGGTGGATGAGGCAATACCTCCCAGCCAAATTCCTGTAATGTGCAAGTGGTGTTGGTGGATGATTGTGTGCACAGTTCCCACAGACAGATGCGTCTCTTCAGCAAGGTTCAGACGTTCCACTTGTTGAATGAGCGCACTGTGCTGAGATCCACCACGACTGGAATCGTCATTCACGCACGTACAGTACAGGCTTCTTTAAAACGCTTGCAACATTCAATTGTTCTTCTGGTCCTGGTTTGACTTGAACGCCCTTGATTAAATATTTAAAATACAGTTTTTGTTAGTATGCTTCATATTTAACTGGAATGCTGAACCTCATTATTTTATACAGAAAAACCGAGGTTTATAAAAATAAAAAATGTGTTACAGTGAGTGCAGTCAGCTGGGATGAAGTTAGGAAATCGTTCATTAGCATCTGTCAGTATTAGCACCCAAAAATATTTGAAAATTTGGCAATAAAGAAGTTGGAGAGATCTCCGTAAAAGGACTGCAGCTTCAGTAGATCTAGCCAGGTTCCAAAATGCAATGCTGATGTTAGTTGAAAGCCATTTTTCACTTTGCATTTGTCTCCATTTGTGAATGATTCTAACAATACAGCTCCAGTATTTAGAGCGCTGCGCCTGTTTAGCATCACACGGTTCACTGCAGTCTTTTGCAACGTGCAAAAAATTCCACCGTCAGCACGTGAATCCGAAACTATTGGAACATTAATGGCATCCTATGCGAGCTGTTTCACAGATCATGCTCCAACATATTTAGTTACCTTTTTTTAGAGATCACATAGTTCGCCCTGGAACAATCTCGGAGCGATTATTTGCCTCATGCAGCAGGTATCCACGTAGGCAAATGTTCTCAATAATGGTTAGATCCGCGCCACGTGGGAAGGAGCATGACCGCCTGAGGAAATTCATAAGGCTTTAATTAGCGACTTCAGCCCTGTTCAGAACAGGAATCAGGCTTGTTCTTGCTCATGCAACAAAATTGATTGCAGTTTCCCAAGATGCTTTGCACGTCTAAGATCATCATAAGAGCTCACTCTTTCACTGAACGATCATGTTCAGTTAGGGCTGGAAGATTTCTAGGAAACTCAGACATGATCCAGATGTTAATTATAGAAGTCGAACATATCTTTATAAGTCTATCAAGGGTGGCATTGTGATGCAGAAGATGAAGAGCCTACAGCCTATCCCAGGGGCCTCAGGGCACAACACAGGGTACACCTTGGATGCGGTGCCAGGACATTACAGGGCACAAGCAAGCACGCACTACTGTCAATTTGGAAAGTAGCTGTATACTTTGTCTTTTTTTTTCACTGTAGGAGGAAAACTGGAGGAAACAAACCAAGCACATGCAAACTAACTACACACAGACCCAAAGGTGAGACTCGAACCCTCAACCCTGGGGGTGCGAGGTCACAATGCTAACCAATTCACCATGTGACTCCTTTATCCAGCCTTATTGAGGAATTGCAGACATATAGTTTAATAACAACAATCTGTGCATTTTGGAACGTATTATGGTGTCTATAACAAGAACGGTGGATCAGTGATAGGTTTCTTATCTGCCATGTGGAAGATCCAGGTTTGAATCCTAACCAATCATCTCCCCAGGGTTGCATCAAGTAGGGCATTCAGTATAAAACCTGTGCCAGTTTAAATTTGTTTATCGGATGGTTTGCAGCCAAAAGAACAACAATGTTATGGTTTCCTTATTATTATTTTTTTAATCCAAGCTGATGAAGCTTCAAGATCTTGCTTAAGAGTCTGAACTCTAACCCAAACACTTTCTCTAAGCCACGGTTTGATTATTAAATTCTATTATTCTGAATAATGCCTCAATAAAACTCTAATAATTTCTGAAATATAAGCGCTTTAAACCATCATCAAAGCATCAAACAACTGAAACAAATCTCGAATTGTGCAAAAACACTAAAAGTGACACTGTGTAGCTTCAGTATAAAGAACCTGATGAGAATGTTAGATTACATTTTGGAGGCCCAAACATGACGAAAAAAATGTGTCTGAAGGTCAGTAAGGTCAGACGGTTTCGTGTCAGGGAGCTGAAGCGTGACCTCTAACCTCTGTGTCTGTTTCTGTCTGCAGGATACAAAGTATTTGGGAACGGAGACTGAGTGAGAAACTCAGAAAACAAGTTGGACTTCAGGATTCTATCACACCTGGACAGTGAATATGCTGGGAAAATTATCATATAAAGTTTGCAAAGTAAAAAAAAAAGAAAGATGTGACATATATTGTACTGTATGTACATAGTACACGGGTTTAAAGTTGCTGATTGGAGCCCATCTGTTGTTTTTCAGAAAGTTTCTTGTAGATGTACCTTATAAATAATGCAAAACACCTCGCTCGCCCTACTCTGATTAGTAATATCGAGGAGCGTGTATATTATGGAGACTCGCTGAAAATTTTTTTAAAAATCGAGACATTTAACGTTATGCCCTAATGCGGCTCGATGACTTTCGTGCAAAGCAAGCAGCAGGTACAGTATTGCTTTATTTGGAATTTATTTGTATCTATTTGTTTGTTCATGCTCTATAATTGAAAGGTAGCAATTAGAGTTCGATCAGCTTCAGTTCTTTTGTCTTTTTTCCTCACTGGGGTTTTGCATTCTTGTTAGAATTAAACATTGCATCAGAAATGTTACTTCTACATTTTGCTATAATAAGCAAGGTGCATTATTATACTTGCAGGCTTCAAGCAGTCATGCATCACTGAAATGCAATCAGTGCATTGGCATTACCTGCACTGGATTAGACTGAGAGCTTGATCAGCGAGGCATTGTGTTTTAAAACACCACAAGCAAAGTGAATGCAATCCATCCTGCACTGGATTTCACTTTTATTAGAGCATTGCACCCTACAAAAGTGCCACACTGAAATGCGATCACTGTTTGTCCTCAGAGAAGGACAGAAGAGCATGAAAAAGTCATTTTTCCCAAGGCATACATTTTAAAATGATCTTTTATGTGATTTTTCTTTAAAATGGTTTCTTTATACCTCATGCATTGATTATTGGATCCAGCTTTTCAAAATAATTACTGCTAAAATATGATAGTATATGAATAGCGATCCTGGGTGTGGTGGCACGGAGCCCACTGCAGTCGATTCCGGGAGCATTCAGGGAGTGGAGCGGCTGATCCTTGAAAATCGACGGATAACTCGGGGCCAAATCTGTCTGTGGGAACTGTGCACACAATCATTCACCAACACCACTTGCACATTACAGGAATTTGTCTGGGAGATATTGCCTCATCCGCCGTACAGTCCTGACCTCACTCCAAGCCATTTCCACATATCTGAGCGATTAAAGGAGTTCCTGGGAGGCCGGTGTTTCTGATGTGAATCAGACAGGCAGTCCGATCATGGCTCCGGTGTACTGAGAAAATGTTCTAACTTGATGGTATCCAAGCACTAGTGAAACACTGGGATAAGTGCATTAGTGTTAGTGGAGATTATATAGAGAAATAAAGAGAGTTTTTACTCTCATAACTGTGTTCTATTACTCTGGACAATCAAAAGTCCCAGTTTGACCTGAACACTCTTTGTAAAAAACATCATACAGCTCACTGCATGGGGTGAAATATAAGGTCAAGTCATGCATCGTGTCATACTAAATATCCTAACAAACAGATCAGCCCTAGAATCATGCGGCACATCATGGATATTTCCATAGGAACATACGTGTGATGTGATGTGACGTGATGTGAGGGTTGAGGCCGGTCTTTTACTTTAATAGATCATGACAAGCCACCAAGGATTTCCTGAGCTCTAACCCTGCTGTTATATAATGTATGTTATGTCATTTTTTTTTACATAATGAGTTAAGGACATTTTTATTAAAGCATGCCGTGTCAGGGTTGAGCTGAAGACCTGGGAAATGATTGAGAAAGCTCAGGGTTTTGACTTTGTGTCATATCTCGTGAGAGTGTGTGGAGATCTGGTAGATATTAGCGTATAGCCTCGGCCAAAAGTTCTGAGAATGACACAAATATTAATTTTCACAATGTCCGCTGCTTCAGTGTTTTTAGATCTTCTTGTCAGATGTTACTATGATATACTGAAGTATAATTCAATATTAACAATTACATTAAGTTTATGCAAAGAATCAGTAAAAAAAAAAGTGCTCACCTTTTCTTCTCTAGACAAGCTTTTTTCCGGATACCCCAAACAATCATAAAGGGTTCATCATCCCCCCTCCCCAGAGTAAATCATTCCCCCTTCCCATGTCCGAAGACCCCCGTCCTCAGCAGTTCAATCACTGTAGGTTTTGCTGAATATCAGTCTGTCCTTGATGTCTTTCCTGGAGAGAATTGGTTTCTTTGCTGCCCTTCTTGAAATGTATGAAGGTGAGCGTTACCATCAGTCCAGTGTCATGTCAACAGTAAATAAAGCAGTCTGAGACCATTCATATGTGGAGTTGATTCTCACCATAGGGATCTGGCTCACTCACAATTTTGCCTAAGAACACAACCATGAATAAAGAATGATACAAAAACCTTCTCCGAGAGCAACGTCTCCCAACCATCCAAGGACAGGTTGGTGACGAACAATGCCTTTACCAGCATGATGAAGTTCCTCGGCATCAAAAAGTCATAACCAAGTGGCTCGGGGAACAAAACATTTGGAAAATTTTGGGTCGATGGCCAGGAAACTCCCCAGACCTGAATTCCAATGAGAACTTGTGTGTGGACAAACAACAACCCACAAATTCTGATAAACTCCAAGCATTGCTTATGCAAGAATGGGCTGGAATCAGTCAGAGTGTGGCTCAGGAGTTGATTGACAGGGTGAATTGCAGAGGTCTTGAAAAAGAGGGTCAACACTATATATATATCGATTCTTTGCATGAACTTGATGTAATTGTCAATAAAAGTCTTTAACCAGGTAACACTTGACAAAATAACATTTGACAAAAAGATCTAAAAACACTGAAGCAGCAGATTTTGTGTCATTCTCAAAACCTTTGGCTGTACGGAACCTTTTTTTCATACTTACATGCTTCAGTGGAAGCCCATACCCATACCCCACAATCCATTCTGTTTTTAGCCAGTAACACATTCATTTCTTCATTTTGCCTTCTTATATTCCGTCATTCTCTGCCACTCGATATATGGGAGCGCATAAATTCTTAATAAACGCCTATATTTAGCGCTGAACGTGAGAAGCACCCATGGATTATTCAGCGAACTCAGATGTATGGAAGGCCCTCAGTCATGAGGGAACGCGGTGCACGACGATGCGTGCGAGAAACCGCATTTAATTTCCTTCTAATCTTCTTCGTTCCTCAAGGAGAGCGATGTATAATTAAAGTTTATGGGATTGCCTGGCAGCTTATGGAGCGCAGTGACATGACAGAAAGAAAAGCACCATCAAAGACTGAATGGAATTAAACAACACACACACACACACACCTGTCAAGTTCCTGTTGTATCTTAAGAGGTTAATTAAATGTGTAACATGCAGCTTTGACATTTATTCATCATTTTTGTAAGGAGTCTCCAGTGTCAGTCCTTAGTAACAGTTTCCATACAAGTTGTAAAATCATGTTTTTCAAATCAGGGAGATAAAAACATCTCCGTACCTCTGTGACATAACAAACTGAGAGGCTTTTTTGCTTTCAGTAGAACCTGGTGAGAGAACACCTGATTATAGCTGCTATTAGGTACAGTACCAGTCAAACATTTAGATACGTCTATAAATTCAGTGTTTTTTGTTTAGTGATTTCTTTTCTACATTCTAGAACAATACTGGAGATTTCAAAACTATGAGATAACACACATGGCTTTGGGTAGTTAAGTAACACAAACATCAACAATCAGTTGTTATTTTAAGACATGAAGGTCAGCTGTTCTGGAACAGTTCTTACAAGATGTTCTCTCCATGATGAAACTGTCTCTCATGAAGACCTTCCCAGGAAAGCAAGACCAAAACGTACCTCTCCTGCAGGGGAGAAGTTCATTTAGAGTCACCAGCCTCAGAAATCACCGATTAACAACCAGCACCTCAGATTAGAGCCGTTATGGAGGCTTAACAGAGCAGAAGTAGCAGATATACATCTCAATATCAACTGTTCAAATGAGATTATTGGGTATTTTGGATGCATTGTTCCGCAGTGTAGAAAGAAATAAAAAGCAGGAAAGACCACTTAATTAGAAGGTACGTCCAAACTTTTGAGTAGTAGTTTAAGTAGCGTAAGATTACAGGATGTTTAATTATATTACAGGTGCCATATTGTACCCCTTTTAACAAGGTAATGTACGTTTTCAAGGTCTCCACAATGTGATTATTTCAGTTCCAGCTAAAATACCACTCGGATGTATTCTCACGTCACTGAAATTCCTTCTGTGTCACTCCTATTCCAAACACACTGTTTTGGTGTCGATATCTTTAAATGAGCTACTGCACCATGGCCCTCTGCCTAGTGGCCCTTTGTAGAAGTGCATTCTTCTAACAGAAGAAGGGACGTCACTGAAAATGACAGTCTCCTGTGCGGGGGGCGGCAAGGTCAAGCAGAGGGAGGGGCTATACAAAATTTCCCCAATTGTATGTAGATTTTTTTTTTCCTTGCATGGAATGACATCATACCAGGCAAAAAACTTGAACAACATGTGCATTCATGGTCAAAAATGGAAAAGGAAGGGAATCTTTTTTTTTTTCTCATATTTTGTCTGTGCACACAAAGACCCTATTTTGCATTTTGAGCACATCGGGCAATGAGTTCTTATTATTTCTGTAGTAATGGTGGTCACTAGCCTGACACCCAATCTTCCTCATACAGTATCTCATCCAGGATTTGGGACCGGCAACAAAATTGTATGGGTGTAGTGGTAAGGGCCGTGACCAGGAGCCCAGCAGAAGGCAACCCCGGGGGTAGTGGTGCTCGAACCCCCTGACTCTCCAAACATCAACCCTGAGTGTCAGCTACCGCCTCAAGTGTGACAATAAAAGGATGAAAATTATGACTTGTTCTTTATTTTATAAAAGCTGCAAACAATAATGACTATCTGCATTATATACCATCCAGTAATTTAGGATTCATCTGAATTTGTTTCTACTGTACACATTTTTGTACATTTCTCATATGTTTTATGATCTGACTACAATTTCAGCTGATGCTAATTGCCAAGAAATAAGATTACAGGCTTCAGGGTCCAGAAGCTCCAAAAGACTAAAGATAGTCTCTAGTGTATAGCTAAGTCGGGTAAATATTTTTTTGCAAATACATCTTTCATTTAGAAGTGCAAATATGTGGTGGTGCTAAACAGATGGTAGAGTCTAAGCTGTCTAAGCCAAGAGTTTTATGCATTTATTAAATGTATGTATTATACCGCAGCGCTGTCGAACATTCGGATCTCGTCGGTCAGAAGTTTTTGATTGATTCCTTTTTACAGCGGCTCTGACAGCAATTCCAGCCACACTGTTTATTTTGCTGCAATTGTTTCTATGGTAGAAATTTACACTTAACTTTGATATGGTGTTGTTTTTTTGTTAGAAGGTGTTTATTTAACATTTAATATCCATGCAAGGAAAGAAAAATCTAATACAATTGGGGAAATTTTGTATAGCCCCTCCCCCTGCTTGACCCCCCGGGAAACTGTCATTTTCAGTGACGTCCCTTCTTCAGTTAGAAGAATGCACTTCTACAAAGGGCCACTAGGCAGAGGGCCATGGTGCAGTAGCTCATTTAAAGATAAAGACACCAAAACAGTGTGTTTGGAATAGGAGTGACACAGAAGTCTCATAGGGAAGGGACGAGAGGTACTTTGTGCTTCCACATTAATCACGGCTCTACAGCCAATCAGGGGCGTTTGTGAGCTTGCGCAAACGGAAGGAGCGGATAGCGCTGTCCTCCGACTGTGTTACTCCGTCCCCCAACGGTGCGTGGGCGAGCAGTTCAAAAAGATGCGGTAGTAGTAGCCTTAATGTGTGAACCCCCTAGTGACGGGGAGGAATTGGACACGACTAAATTAGGGGGGGGGATGAATGCTTCCGAGTGGTATTTTAGCTGGAACTGAAAAAAATCACATTGTAGAGACCTCGAAAATGTACATTACCTTGTTAGAAAGAGGTACAATATGGCACCTGCAATATAATGAAACATCCTGTAATTGAATGCCCATCATAATTCTTCAAAACTTCAAAACAGCGAAATTACCAACTTGAAATTTTTAGCGATGCAAGATTGGTCACCATGTTGCATAAACTTCAGAAGTAGCTTCTTTGCCACACACATTTTCTGTATTTTAAGTACTATATGACATCAAAATAAATACAGTCAGCACCAATGCTGTGTTTTGGTTGTATTTTTTTGTCCTGATTTGTCATATTTGTTCCATGAATTGAGAAATGATTAGACAGAAACAGTATTGTTGAAGAATGGACACATGAGCTCAGATCACGTCATTCTAGCTCGAGGTTGCTTGGTTTTAACCAAGCATGTATTTGTAGTCAAAAAATGCATATTTCATAATATTTTGTCACAATCTATGTTATTGGCCTTTTCCAGCATTGTGTTGTCTGTCTCGATGCAATTCAGGCTCTTAGAAGTGGGTATTTTTAAACTACTCTTTTCCCCATCTTGCTTCTACAGGCCATCTGTGTCCCTCTCTCTCCTCTCGTCACCCTTACAGAACGCCAACTCTCCTCATACTCTCATATCCATGTGTAAACACACAGACACACACACACATACAGCGTCTTGTGCGGATCCACCCACACTCTCCTTTCGCAGACTTGCTGCCACAGTAACTTTGAAAGCTGCCCTCCTAACTGCAGAACTCTAAGACATCAACAGATGATAATCTCTAGTCACCAAACTTCCTGTGTGATTTTATCACGCTGAAGGAGTTAGTGCTTTATCGCAATGCAGCACCTAGTTTGGTTGCTAACTCCAGCGAAGCATCAGAAGTGTAAAAACAATGTGAAGTGGCACAAGGTTCAACAGATCCACAGCATCACTGGTAGATTGCATGTTTGAAAGCTACTCGCAAAATTGTCACCCATGGATAGGCCCCCAATAGAAGTGGAATTGGCGTTGCTCTCTTGGAATAAACATTGGTCTTATTTCAATCTGGCGATAGATAACCTTACATCTAGCATGAACTTTCAGGATGACTTTCAGGATCTCATTTAACCTCAGATTACCATCCAAGTGCATGTCATTCATTCATTCGTTCATCTGGCCACTGTTGCAATGCAGGAGAATATACTGTACCCCCTATAAATAAAAATTAATAACCAGTTACATTGTCTATGCCAACATGGCGATGCAGCTCCAGTGTCCCTGCTTCGATCCTGAGCAGGTGTTATTGTCAGCATGGAGTCCCCTTGTCCTGGCTGTGTCTATGCGTTTTCTCTATGTTCGCAAGCTTCCTCACACCTCCCAATAACATGCATGTACGTATGTAACAGAAAGGGTTACTTTATGGTACAAATGAGTGTATGTGGAACTGTCATCCCATCCTATGTGTATTCCCAGGGGGTATTCACATAGATACCAGATACAGCTTTATGACTGCTGACAGATCAACTATACAGCATTAATCACCAACAAAATGTGACAGGATCACGGGCGCCAAAGGCTCACCCAGGTCCACGGGGATCAAAGGCCAGCCGGTCTGGTCAGATCCCATAGACAAAGCCAATGCAGTACAAACCCCTGAAAAACGTTAATGCTTGCAGCGATGGAAAGGTTTCAGAACACCCAGTGTATCAGGGCCTGCCATCATGTACAAGGGTTCAAGTTTGTTAATCCGGTCTGCAAATTCCTCAGATCTCAATCCGACCCAGCACATATGGGAAGCACCGACCAAGCAAGTCCAATCCACGTAGACACCCAAAGGATCCGCTGCTAACTTTCTGGTGTAGAGTCCTGCACGGAGGGGCCAGAGCTACAGTACTGTACACCTTGTGGCACAAGGAGAACCTTGGACATATTGGACATAATGTTTTGCTTTGCGTTGTGTTATTGCTGATCAGCATATATATTACCAGTTTCTAGCAAATTACGACTAACGAGAATTTGGTACATTTGGAAGAAAAATGGCTTCTTGATGGCACTACAGAGAACAATTTGACCTTCTATTAGGAGATCTCAAGAATTTTATGATCTGAAAATGCAACAGCCAAGAGCCAAAGAAATAAAATTGACCAAACTCTCTGAGAGTAAGAGATCATCTGTCTCCTCTGTCAATCACAGCAACATTACCTCAAAAACTTGTCTATAAAGAGGGCATGGTACTCTGTGATGCAGAATAAACAACAGTTTTACCAAATATAATCAGCTGGCTTTAGCTAATTTGGAAGGAACATACAGTGTTAGTACTGTACATACAGGGCATTGGGGGCTCAGTGGAAGGTCTCTTGCCTGTCATGTGGAAGACCTGGGTTGTTGATTCCCAGGCAATGCCCAAACCCCAAACACTAGATGCAGTGCCGTCCCAAGCCTGGATAAAATGGGATGGTTGTGTCAGGAAGGGCATCCAGCCTAAAACCTGTGCCAAGTTGCTGTGCGGATGGAATGGTTTGCTGTGGCGACCCCTCGAAAGGAGCAGCCAAAAGACTAACAACAATAGTATTAGTATACACGCTTACATTGGATTACACACCCATCTGCTGACTAAACTCAAAAAAACGCATGAAGTTTACCCGGCATGCTTAAAACTCTCAACTTTATGCCAGACTATAACTCTGAACTTCTCCACACTTTTCTCCACACAGACATGTAAAAGATAGAAGGGGGGAGAAAAATCCGCTGTCCAAAATGTCTCAGAATGCCTGGTTTCATATACTTTTTTTTTTTGGTCTGCAAAGCCTTGCGAGAGATTTCTGAGGCTTTTTGAGCACTCGCAGTAAATGAAGCCATGCTGTGTTGAAGCAGGGGGAAAATCTGCCAGCGAGGTGAAGATCTCACGGCTGACAGATCCGAGCTGCTTTCAGCTTCATGCAACTCGGAAACCGTTTCTGTTCAAGCGCTCATTATATAACCGAGACCTTGCTGAGGAATAAAATAAGAATATGCTTAGCTCGTTAGGTGAAATATTTAATCCAGAAGGTGTAGAAAAAAAAAGAAAGGAAAAAAAGATGAATGCACGTGTATAAGCGTTCGAAACGTTCAAACGTGTAGGGCGGGTGTTGATGGAATGTGTGTTTGAATAGAGCTGAGCACTTCTTTAAGTCCTAATGTGTACATTTAATGGGTGTTAATGTGCATGTCTGTGTATGCACTTGTTTGTTATTGGGTGATGACAAGTGCGCGTTTAGTTGTGAAGTGGATGGATGGTCTTACTGGAGCCTCAGTCAGCTCTGGTTACACACACACACTTGGCAGGCAACCTCAGTACAATGTCTGTGTGTTAGAGGATGAGGCTGTGGGCCAGACTCTGCCTTCATATCTCTCTCTCTCTCTGTTTTCTTGTTTCTCTGTCCATCATACTGCTGTGAAAGCTGTTTTCATTTACATGTTCTCTCTCTCTCTCTCTCCATCCACTGCCTGGCCAAAAAAAAGTTCACTGTTCCAGAAGAGTCAAATTATTGTCAAAGCAAAGAAAACATTAAAATGACTAGAATCAGGTTAAGAACTCAACACATTATTAAAACCTGCAAGGATAGTAATGAACCGGCAACTTTGCAGAAACAATATGGTCTGAAAAAATAACGAATGAATGTTTGTGATCAGAGATCGTTTAAATGTTTGGTAAAGTTGGACTGAAAGTAGATTTCAGCGCTATAAATATTCATTCCGTATGCACACAAAGTCATGAAAACTTAGAGGACTTAGAGAAACCACTTGTTTATAAGACTAATCAGGAAAAAAATCTTAACTTGCTAAGGAGTATAAAGACTGGACCTGACTGGAGCAATAGAAAGAGGTCATGTGACCTGATGAGTCCAGATTGATACTATTCCAGAGTGATGCGTGCGTCAGGGTAGGAAGGTAAGTGCATGAAGCGATGCACCCATTATGCATAGTGTCTACTGTACAAGCCTGTGGGGTTGCTCCAGTTGCTCAAGTCTAGACTCAGCAACATGTATGCATGTGGCAATAAAACTAAGTCAGCCGACGACCTGAGTGTACTGAATGGCCAGGTTATCACAGTATCTTGTAAAGTATTTATGGAGTTTTTCTTCACTGCTGTCACGGCCATATTCCAGGACTTCACCATATTGTGCTCCGTGATCAAAGTTACCATGCAGTGTATTTCAGCCTTGAAGTGTAACACATAAACATGAAGGAGATTCCAGATTTAAAAGCAGATTTAAACCATAGTCCATATCGTACTTTCCACATTAACATGAAGCAATAATTCATTTTTTACCATCACATACCATCGATATTTCAAGAAAAGTCACCATCACGTGATTATAAGTAACGTAGTGATATCTTAAAGATCTGTGCTATCTGATTACTTCAAAAGGTTATCAATCTTAGATCTTCTTAATCTTTAAATAGCTTTTTCTTTCTTGCTGTCTCTATGGAAGCTTCCTGGAGAGAAAAAAAAAATTATAAACCTTGAAATGTTTATACATGCAAGAATGTGATATGGGCATATCTGTCATTAAGTCTTTCAAGTCTTTCATGCAGAGCATTACTTGAAGAACATCTGTTACCATGGACTCCCACCAGTGTTTGGTCCTCAAGTGGGTTTGGTGATGAATGATCAAGTTTGTACTGTTCATGTTTTGCTAGACGTTGCTGAGGAGTACAGTAGGATGGGTTTCCTTGGCTGGAGATATCTCTCTAGTCACGTCCCTGGTCCTCTATGGGGTGCTACAGTACCTTGAGCCAGTGGAGACTGTCTTCTTAAATCAGTTTGACTACTAATAACTCTTGATTAGATCATCAGTTCTTTAAGGTTATTAAGGTGATTAGTCATAGTTTCCAGCATTAAAACCAGTGATGTTTCAGCAAAGTAGCCATGGTGAAAGCATCTTAGGACAATCATGAAAGACTGCCACAAATGAGACCACAATGCTACCAAAGCCCTTGGTGAACCTATAAAAATGTATGTGCTTTCACAGATTTGAGTGTAAACCACTCTGTGACAGCGAACACCTTGGATTCAACCATGATCACTCTTTCCTTGCTCATGATGTTCAGGAATGTTTTTCTCGGGACAGGTATGTTGCGTTTCTCAGGCTTTACAAACTCAACGATATCCAAGAACCTTTTGAGGGAACATCTGATCTGCTGCTGCATATGTTTTTCGTTTTTTTTTTTTTTGGAAATGAGAGTAGACTGACATATTTATTTTATTGACACATTTTCCAGAGGAACGTTGTTCAGG